>VXBW01003931.1:137413-151771 GCA_013400375.1 Thinocorus orbignyianus | reverse complement strand
AACTGCAAAAGTGAAGAAAATTTTCTTCAGGGAAACATTTGTTATTCTAGTGCCATTTTAATCCTCTCTTGAGAAGGTACGACATCATAAGAAATTTATACTGGGAAGGAAAAACATTCCCAGACAAGGCTCAGTTGCAGCAGGAGCTCACCTAGCCAGTAAAATATTATCGTTAATAATTTGGGAATTATGGATTGTCACCTACTCTTTTCATCATTAAGTGCTGAAGGGTTACAGTCAGCACCTATTCCACCTGGAAGAGTATCTTGCCATAAAATCTGAGATACAAATAAATACATTTATTCTTTTACAGTAAGACTCAATAGGAGGCTTACTAAAGTTGTGGGTAATTCACACCTAGCTAAGGCCTGGCTACAATTCATTTCACCATGCTGACAGCCATTTGGGTTGGTGGGAAAAAGTCAAAAAGGAAAGAGTTCTCTGTCACTCCTTCTCCAGACCAACCCACAGGGCAGCTGGCCAAAATTATTAAGAGTTCATTAGGCTCTGTGGAATAAAAAGCATTAATCTGCAGTGGAGATTATCAGGTTATCATGGGAGTTATGTGCTACATTCCATTATTCCTTTAATTATAAGTATGCATCATTAAGTATATTCTTTTATAATGCTTAGTCCTTTAAGATTTAACTGAAGACTTTGTAAATTTTTAAGTACTGAAGAATTCGAGAGAGAAAGTGGTTTCCATCTCCTGTTCATTTTGAAACTGTTCACTGAGAAGTCTTTTAATCAGCTAAAAATCAGTTTAAAAAAATCACTGCATTAACGTCTTCTGTTAAGACCAGAGTAAAACTCAGATTTCATAAATGAAAATACTTATTTTAGACTGCTACAAGATTGCAAAAAAAGGCATAGAATATAAACACTTTATGGAGCATAAAAGCTGAACTGACAATTAGTCCTTCACTTGATTACTGTATCTTAAATTCAGTACAGGATTTTGTAAAGATTTTATATCACACAGCAGTGTACAAACTCTTTGAATCTTCCTGAAATAAGTATCTATTGCACAGTTACCTGTGCATGGTGGGCAGAATGCTCTCACTGGCCCCAGCATCTTTTTCTATTTCCTATTGCTTCAGTTCCAAAGTAACCTTTTTACTGTCATGCAAAACTTGATTTCATAAAATGGATTTCTAATACGGTCGATATGGCATATTGCAAAATATTTTTATTTTAAAGAATAATTTTCAGTCACGTTTAAAATGTATTTGTAAAACTTGTACAGACATGTCCTTAGACCAAGGTCAATTTTCCTTAAGCTACTTGTAGCAAAATCATTTTTCTTAGCATGGAGCCATCATGCTCTGTGGGGCATAAAGCCATCATTAAGTCTGCTAGAGCTGTTTCTGTAGTTTTGCTTCAACAATCTTTGCCCAAACTGTAAGGCTTATGCAACTCAAGAGGATTCGCTTTTTAAAAGCTTTCCACTACTATAGTCCTAAACCCTGTCATTACTAGGCTTTAGAATGAGCAACCACAAAAATATTGCTGGTACTCAATGTGACTCCTCATCCTTCCAAGCTCAGTCCAGGGTCTCTCAGCTCACAGTTCTGCACCACAGGTCCAAGCACCACGCAGAGAAAATTAATTTTCATCACCAAGTGCTCCTAAAACCCAAACCTTTCTTTGGGAAGACTGGTTTCCTAAGGAGACACAGCCATGTCTCTCTTCTGACCAGAACCTGATCCTTCCCAAATTATATTCAGCTAGTTTTCTTATTTTCAAATACATCTATTAATTCTTTCTTCACTTCTTTTGGAAGAGGAACTTAGTTGAAGCACAATGGAACACAGATTGGAAGTGTATATTACCGAGAATTAAATAATCTCATTGATGGAAATATTTTTATAGTTCAGTTTAAAGAAAGTGCTGACAGAAGGCACATTAAAATGAAACATAAATCAGTCTCAATAATCATCTAATTAGGAAGAATTAAAAAGAAGGTGTAGATACTACTGAGTAAACAGGTTTGTTGCCTTGGCTATATTCTGGAGAACATTTACCATCAGAGGTGACTACATCAGTCAGTTGTGCCATCCAACAATGAATATATTGTTGTCAAGTTCATTGAATAACTAACTTTAGATGTTACTTCTTTGCATATCAACTCTGTGCTTTTATACTGATCGCATGTCATTTGAATAATATAAATTCATTTGAAATGCATTGACATAGTGAAAACCGGTTTCATTCCTTGCATTTGGTAGTTTATTCCCCTTTCAACCAAACATGTTTACAACTATGCTGGGTATCATTACTGTTGATTTAAGTGATACTAGTACCCATGATTCCATAAAATCATAGAATTATAGAACAGATTGGCTTGGAAGGGACCTTGGAAGGTCATCTAGTCCAACTACCCCTACAATTAGGAGGGAAACCTTCAGCTAGGTCAGATTGCTCAGAGACCTGTCCAAACTCATCTTGAAAGTTTCCAGGGATGGTTCATCTACCACCTCTCCAGGCAATCTGTTCCAGTGTTTCACCACCCTCATATTATAAAAAATTTCTTCCTTATTTCTAGTCTAAATATACAGCCTTTAGTTTAAAAGCATTAGCACTCGTCCTATTGCAACAGGCCCTATTAAAGTCTGTCCCCATCTTTCTTATAAGCCCCTCTAAGTACCAGAAGTCCACAGTAAGATTTCTCCAGAGCCATCTCTTCTCCAGGCTGAACAACTACAACGCTCTCAGCCTGACCTTGTAGAAGAGGTACTCCAGCACTCTGATTATCTCTTTGCCCCTCCTCTGGACCTGCTCCAACCGACCCACATAATTTGTGCTGAAGACTCTAAAGCTGGACACAGTACTCCAAGTGAGGTCTCACGAGAGCAGAGCAGAGGTGAAGAATCACCTTCTTCAACCTGCTAGCTGTGCTGCTTTTAATGCAGCCCAGGATATTGATGGCTTTCTGGACTGCAAGCACACATTGCTGGCTCCTGTCCAACTTTTCATCCACTGACACTCCCAAGTCCTTCTCCTCAGGGCTGGTCTCAATCCCTTCATCCTCCCAGCCTGTATTAATGTTAGGGGTTGCCCTGATCCAAGTGCAGGTCCTTATACTTGGCCTTATTAACCTTCATGAGATTCACATGGGCCTACTTCTCAAGTCTGTCCAGGTCCCTCTGGATCACTTCCCATCCCTGAGCCAAGTCAACCGCACTGCTCAGATTGGTGTTGTCTGCAAACTTGTTGAGGGTGCACTTCATCCCACTGTCTATGTCACTGATGAAGGTATTAAACAATAATGGTTCCAACACTGTCCTCTAAGGGACACCACTTGTACTGATCTCCATCTGTACATTGAGCCATTGACCACTATCCTCTGGATACAAACATACAACCAATTTCTCACTCACTTAATAGTCCATCCATCAAATCCATCTCCCTGCAATTTAGAGAGAAGGACGATGTAAGGGACCAAGACAAAGGCCTTAAAGAAATTCAGATAGATCACATTTGTAGCTCTATCCTTGTTCGCCGATATAGTCACTCCATCATAGAAGACCAGGGGTTGGTCAGGCAGAACTTGCCCCTGGTAAAGCTGTGGTGGCTGTCTTGAATCACATCTCTGTTTTCTATGTGCCTTAGCATAGCTTCTAGTAGGATCTGTTCCATCTGATTGCCATGACTTTTCAGATAGCATGCAGAGTGGGTTGACAACTACAACAGCTGATTCCCTCAGGAGTGTGAGATACATAGTCAGGTCCCATATCCTTCTGTAGGTTTAGTTTCCTCAAGTGGTCACAAACCTGATCTTCTCTTTCAGTGGGATGTATTTTGCTCCCCCTGTCCCTGTTTTCTAACCCATGCACTCGAGAGGTGTGGGAAAGAGGTTGTCAGTGAAGACTGAGGCAAAAATTTGTTGACTATTTCATCTTTCTCTTTGTCTGTCGTTACCAGTTTGCCAGTCTTTCTCATCAGGGTACATACACTTTCTTTGACCTTCCTTTTCTGTCTGACATACCTGTGGAAGCCTTTATTATTATTCTTTGCATCCTTTGCTAAGTTCAGCTCTGTCCACACCTTGGCCTTCCTGACCTCACCCTTATCCAAGCAGGAAGCATCTCTATACTCTTCCCAGGACACCTATCCCTGCTTCCAGTGCCTGAGCATTTCCTTCTTGCCCTTCAGTTTGACCAACAGGTCTTGACTTAGTCATGCTGGTCTATGGATTTCCTTTCCTGCTTTCTTGTACCTGACGATCAAGAGCTCTTGCACCCTATGGAAAGCATCCTATAAAGATCTGCCACCTCTGTTCTGCTTCCTTGTCCCTGAGGGTGGTTTCCCAGAGGATGCTATAGACTAACTCCCTGAAGAGCTGGAATTTTGCTTTCCTAAAAATTAGGGTCCTGACTTTACTCTTCACCTGACCCATATATTTCAAGACTGAGAAATCCACAAGCATATGATCACTGCAGTCCAGACTGCCTCCAATCTTGAAGTCACAAATTGTCTCACTTCTGTTGGTGACCATAAGATGCAGTATAGCATCCTCTCTGGTGGGGCTGTCTATTGCCTGGTTTAAGAAGTTATTTGCAATGCAAATGTTTTCTTCATTGCCTTGATTTCTTATTCTTAACCATAAATTTTCAGTCTGCTCACAGCTATTCTTCAGAGGCAGCTCTTCACACTCTACCCATTTCTTGATGTAAAGGGCAACATATCCACCCCTCCTTCCTCATTTGTCCCTTCTGAACAGCTTGTAGCCATCAATAGCTGCACTATAGTCATGGGATTCACCCCAGTAGGTTTCAGTAATGATAATTAGGTCATAGCTTTCTAGCAGCATGGTGGCTTCCAGGTTCCCCTGTGTGCACTGGTGTAGAGGTGTTTCAGCTGGGCTGTCAGCCATGTTACCATCTTAGAAGAAAAACCCTCAATTTCTTTTGGGTATTTAACTGGTATTTCCCTGTTGGCACCTATTACCTCAGGGGCCCCTGCCTCATGNCCTGAGCATTTCCTTCTTGCCCTTCAGTTTGACCAACAGGTCTTGACTTAGTCATGCTGGTCTATGGATTTCCTTTCCTGCTTTCTTGTACCTGACGATCAAGAGCTCTTGCACCCTATGGAAAGCATCCTATAAAGATCTGCCACCTCTGTTCTGCTTCCTTGTCCCTGAGGGTGGTTTCCCAGAGGATGCTATAGACTAACTCCCTGAAGAGCTGGAATTTTGCTTTCCTAAAAATTAGGGTCCTGACTTTACTCTTCACCTGACCCATATATTTCAAGACTGAGAAATCCACAAGCATATGATCACTGCAGTCCAGACTGCCTCCAATCTTGAAGTCACAAATTGTCTCACTTCTGTTGGTGACCATAAGATGCAGTATAGCATCCTCTCTGGTGGGGCTGTCTATTGCCTGGTTTAAGAAGTTATTTGCAATGCAAATGTTTTCTTCATTGCCTTGATTTCTTATTCTTAACCATAAATTTTCAGTCTGCTCACAGCTATTCTTCAGAGGCAGCTCTTCACACTCTACCCATTTCTTGATGTAAAGGGCAACATATCCACCCCTCCTTCCTCATTTGTCCCTTCTGAACAGCTTGTAGCCATCAATAGCTGCACTATAGTCATGGGATTCACCCCAGTAGGTTTCAGTAATGATAATTAGGTCATAGCTTTCTAGCAGCATGGTGGCTTCCAGGTTCCCCTGTGTGCACTGGTGTAGAGGTGTTTCAGCTGGGCTGTCAGCCATGTTACCATCTTAGAAGAAAAACCCTCAATTTCTTTTGGGTATTTAACTGGTATTTCCCTGTTGGCACCTATTACCTCAGGGGCCCCTGCCTCATGTCCATAAGACTTCAAGTGTGCTGCAGTGTAACCAGCACATCTCAGAGCAACAGAGTGAGGGCCCTCACTAGCACCCTGTACCTCTAACTTTGGTGTGTCATCCTACAGTTTGTCACAGGCAAGCCTGATATTGGCTACCTCCCCTTTCAAACCTATTTGAAAGTTGTATCAATAAGTTCCACTAGCAAAGAACCTCTTTCCCCTTTCAGAAAGGTGAATCTTATCTGATGTCAGCAAACCTGGTGCTCTGTAGGTCATCCCATTATTGAAAATCCCAAAATTGCAGCAGTGAAGAGTAGGAGTGAATATTTTGAAGGCATCTATATATATTGTTTCAGCTCATCTTTTTGATTGTGTTTGTGGCAGTACTGTTTTTAAAAAGATTGTACTTAGTATTTTGCTACAGGGCTAAAGAATCCTTATCCAGAGCTTGAACTGAGGTTGCACGGTAAGTTCTGTTTGATCTGTTTTTTCTGGTGTCCCTTTAGGATCCCTACATATACGTCTATTGCATGAGATGTTTTCCACTGTATTCAGCTAGAGTTTCATTCCAAGCTTTCCTGGCATTTGATCCTAGCTATCACGCTGCTCAGTACCAGAGAAGTGATCACCCCATCATAACAGCAAATGTCTCAAACCCTTGTCCCTTATCTGCACTTTACACACACCACATCAATGAGGCAAATCTAATTGACTGGGAGCCAAATAACTTATTTCAAAAAACCTTTTGAACTTCTTTGTTTTAAGTCAACAGCTAGCATACAGAAATTTGTTTAGGTTCACTTACTCTCTATTGAGTTACCGTAACATGAAGTTCAATGCAGGATCAATGCCCAGTATTTAAAAAATAGCAATAAAAAGAGAAATGTAGAATGTGTTTCAAATACAGTATTAGCTCAATATGACTGATTTAAAAATCTCTGAGGAACTTGATTTTGCTTTTTAGTTGTTATTCTTAAATGTAACAGACACAATAACTGGATTTAGGTCATGAAAAGAGAATCTTCTTTCATAGCTACTGAGGACCATTTGAGGAAAACAATATATACTCTCCTTTGATAGTCTCTATCCCAATGTTAGAAAGAAAGGCAAGTTATAGTTTTAAAGAGGCATATATGCCCTGGTCACAGTGAAAGCAAACTGTAGCAGAAGTTTTTGTGTCTACGTAACAGCAGTATCTTTTAACTTAACATTCTGATAAGGCAGTACTGACCACATCCTTCAGGATATCTTAGACAGAAAAGTAGCATTATAACCACCTTCTGCCTCAAGAAGTGATAGGGTAAAATTAACATTTTGGGTGCTGGACACAAAATTCAACCAAGATATATAATTAAAAAAGATCCTAACAGAATAATTTCCTGCAACAAGTAGTAATAGACAGCTCTGAAAAGGAGAAGTTTTCTTTTCTTTACTCTCCTTCTGTGTATAATAGCAGCAGTAAGGAGAAGAGGAATACTTGCCCTGATAAACATATTCTGTATATGACAGTAACATTTTTTTCCATCTTCGAAGATTCGAACTATTAAACAAATACAAGTAAAATGGGCTTTGTTAGTTATGGTATGTACATACCTGAAGCAATGCATAATATGCATTGCAAGAATCCAAGATTTGGATATGCAATTCAAATAATTCTTATTTAACTCTTTAGTGCTAAAACCAAGATGAATGTATGTTAATACCTCTGTAAAACTTGTGCAATGCTGACCATATGCTGTTGCCAATGAAAATTACAGAACTTCGGGTTTTCAGCTGAGGAAACTCAAATTAAGAAGGAAATTGCTTGTGTTGTCTGCTTCTCTCACATTCTAGGCATGACACAAAGCTTAAGGAGATAGTAGAAACAATGTTAAGTTCAGTGAAACTTGATCCAAGGGATGGACTGAAATGTTGCAGTTGCAATATGAAGTTGTGGAAAGTCAGAGTTAACCACTTCAAACTGTTTTATGGGCAATAAGAAAAGAAATTAAAAGCAGAATACTAATTCCCCATGGAAGAGATTAAGCCTCATGATGGTATTGGCTGTGATAATGTGTGGGAAGATTGACTACTTGAGTAAGGTTGTTAATTGCTGTATTTTATATAAATTGCGATTTTTTTAGAACAGATTATATGCAAAGTAACATAAAAGAAATTTCTCTACAAATGTCTTTCCTGAAATAGCTTTAAATATAACTTCTAAATGACACATGATTAAATAGTAAGGCAAAAATCTGAAATTCCAACTGCTTTACACCTTCATAAACAAAATGGAAGTTTTTGCATGTTGTTAAATACACAAGAACCATGTTTTTAAATGACATTAGAACCAAAATAAATACTCCAGTGTTCAGAGGTACCACAAATGAAGTAAAGGAGAAGGTATATTTCAAATCAGTTAAATTACCATCTCTGAACATAGAAACTAGGTTTCAATGAGTGGACCAGAACCGATTCTTCCGAGAAAAAAGGCAGAGAGGAGGAACTACATTTTTCATTTCTATGACCCAATGTGCTTAGATAACTGCATATAACCTTGCTCTTCAGGTATGACAACAAAAATTTTCCTTTGGAAGATCTAAACTCCACCTCCAATCACTGTTCTTCAGTTCTCTGTTTTAATGAATATTTATTTTTAATATAAGCAATTTTTGGAAGTTATGTGCTTCATGTACTCCACCCAGTCCAGGATAAACAAGAGGTCATTAATATCCAGAGCAGCCCCTGGGCTTGTGTAATTCTAATGGAGAACACACATCCAGTTTGTGATGGGTTCTGCCCACAGAGTCCCACAGTTCTGTAGGAGTGAGTATTAACTGGCCATTTTCTTGACATCAAGTAATAAGAAAAATATGCCACTTTTTTCGTTTTCTTATACATTTTTTTTAGTTCTCCTACAGATTATTCTCAGTCTTTAAGATGTTTATTATGTGGAAAAAGATGATATTTTCCTTCTTTGTCCTTATATTACAGAAGACAAGAGGCAGGAGAAACTGAGAAAACAGCACTAATTAATTAAATTTTACATTGAGATAATTTCTAGCGTCACTGAAATAACTTCTGCTTTTGAGATACCACAGTTGCACAGGCAGTACTGGAAGGTGTCTGAATACAATCAACTATATTCTTCTATGGTTAAATATAAGATCATATGCTTGGGCAAATGAATTTATGTAACATCTGGTGGTCTTTCATAAACTATATCAAGTTTTTGCTGAACAGGTGTTTTACTTTTCCAATTTTCCAATTGGACTTCCAAAAGTTTGACTTTTTCCAACTTTTTACATTAGAACAATTTGACACAAAATGAGTTCCTGAAATTTCTCAGTATAAACCTACTAAAAGAGGAAGGTGTTTGGTTGCTATTACCATCTTGGAGTTCAGTGCATTGAGATGAGTAAAAGGTATATGGTCTTCTTTCTTTTTTTTTTTTTTTTTTCTTTTTTTCAAGATGCAACACATGTGCTAAAAAACAAATATTGGGTGTCTGTATGAGAGGTGAACCACAAAGTGATAATAAGGCAGGGAGGATCAGAAGGTTTATTTATTTATTTATCATGTTTGCTTGCTTCTTGTATTGTATACAAAAACACTAAGTGCTAACCTCAGTCCTATCCTTGTCATCTTCATTTCCAGGGAAGGGTCAATGCTTGTATGTTGCTTTTTGATATCATTACTGTTTGACAACATACATGTTAAATACATAACATCCAAAGTCAAGAAAAAAGAAATCAGACCAATTAACACTCTCTTTTCCTAAACCAAGAGCAAAATATAGGCATTTATGTTCCTAGAGACCAGCTGGGAGAAAAAATTTACATCTAGAAGGTGTTCAGTAAATGCAGTGATAAGCATATTAAAACAAACCTCATACAGAACAAAGCCTAGGCACCGTGTCTACCTACTACATACCTGAAACTGGACTACACAGAAATGTCTTTGATTCAGCTCCTCAGCATGCTTGCTTATAGGGTTGTATGGAAAATTATTTTACTCTGGAGAAATAATTGCAACCCAACTTCCAGTAGCTTAATCACTTCTAAATTTTCTTATCTGTTTTACTCTGAAAAGAAGAAATTGAATAGAAGAGAAATCATTGTAGCATAAAAGCAGAGAAGAAAGGCCAGTATCTGGGTAATATCTGATTTGCTGCCTCCTCCTTTAAGTATTTAGTTTTGGCAAAAAATATTAAAAGCTACACTTCTCTCAAAATACCCCTTTTCTTCTACCTGCCTTTTTCACTGGAGAGGCTGCTTTCTCTATAGCCAGAGTCTCCAAAAGTTTAAGTCGGGTTTACGTGTGTGGCAGGACATCTAGGGGGAACCTCCTTTTACGGCAATCCTACAAGCAAAGCACATTGTCACCATATTCATCATAATAATAACACCTCCAGTTTTTTAGCTTGAAATCTCTATGGATAACTAAAGAACAGAACAGAGGTTATCAGCTTTGCAAAAACCACAATAATAAGCATTTTCCATGTACGTGATTTGTGGTATATTCTGAATATGTCAGAGTAGTTAATAAAAATGTTCTTTAACAAAGGCTGCTACATTTGCACTTGAATCACAGTACAAGCAGAGTATGGGAAGAATAATGAGTTTACAGTACCTCCGAAATGCCAGCACTCTAAGGAAACAAAAAGGAGCAAGGTCTTGGAAATGTTCCTTGACAAGTTGTTACGGGTCATTATTGGATTATCTATTGCTGAATAGTAGGGTACAATTCCAATCCAATAAGCATAAACTAACAGCCCGCCTTGAAAGAAGTAGAAGTGTGTGAAGTGTGTTATGGTGAAGTTTCAGGCTTACCGAAGGATTATGATCTAATAAGGAGAAAACGTTAGACTTACGGGAACAGAGTAAATGAATACAGCAAATACACAGATTGAATCACAGACATTAAAGTTACAGAACAGTAAATTTTAAGGCGATTTAGGGAGAGATAAGCATTCTTTGTTCAGTATTTAAGTTGGCATGAAACCATTTTAAATGCTATTTAGAGAACATATTAGCATCTAGCAACTCAAAGGAAAGAATAAATACTAGAAGACATCCAAAATAAGGGTACAGCAGTTAGTTTTCTGAAATAAGAAAAATTAAATACTCAGCAAAAAGCCTCCCAATTTCTGAATTAAAAAAAAAAAAAAAGACATAAATAATCTGAGCTGTATATTTAAAAATCAAGTCATAGTCATACACAAGCTGCACAGAGTCTTCAAATTTCTATCATGATACTGTGGAAGGGAAATCCCCTTCTCCTGAATTTCCTTCACTGTTGGGTCTAACCCTCTGGAATAGCTGTCCACCTGCTCACTGCATTTACTCTGTTTAGGAGTTCCCTCTCCACTTCCAGCCAATGCCTTTAGAGACACCTGTGTTCAGAGTTTTCCTGTACATTTAACTAGAGTCTTCAGAATTATTCCATCCAAGTATTCCAAGTATTTTCTGACTGTTAAATGATTTTGACTTTGAAAAAGCAAATGAGTATGAAAGGATTAGATATCATACTAATAGTTTATATTAGTTTAGTTTGGTAGCCTATATATTGCTGATTTAATTACAAGGGTTTAGAATTAATGATCTTGAGCCATAAAGTGGAAAGTAGCTTGTAATTCCTTTACTTACTTCAAACTAGAAAAAGTCATGCATTCTGCTATGCAGTAAATCTCTTCTACTTACCAGTGAAAATTTAAGAAGTATTTCTTCCTTCATTGTTTCAAGACATATAATAAGTAACAGTATCCCTTTTAAGTAGGGAATTCAGGGAAGGAACAGAAGACATGGCAATTTATTTGGACCCAAACAAAAATGACGATACATTTGATAAAGACAAAGGGGCGGGAGAGGGGGTGGGGGGAATAGTTGTCTTAAACACTGTGTAATTTTAACATAATTTTGAGGAGTTTTACTCAGTTCTGGCTAGTCCACCAAATCTGATCTGCAACCAAAGATCTGTTTTATTGAAGTCAGAGAGCAACATTAAATAGAGCAGGAAACACATTGTGAAACTTTTATCTTAAGCACTCCTTTCCCCTTGCAAAATGCAGCATCTGTCTGTGTATGTTCATGTCTGCATTGCAAATTGTACTTTAAGGATTTTTGCATTGGAATTAATCATTTCAGGCACAGGGTAAACATCTGTACAAGGCTCTGGGAGTTCCATGCACAATCTGATTTAACATTAAAACTGGCACCTTCAGATTCCCATAGTTTACTTTGAAAATGCATCTGTAATGTCACCTTGTGTTGTTGATGCCACATGTTATGTCGCATCAACTGTTTCAAATCGGAACTGTGACCATAAACATAAAAGACAGCAGAATTTTTGGTACATTTGTTGATTGCCAAATATTTTCAGCATTTTTCTGTATTAAATCTAGGGAAAGACAAGTTCAGTGAACAGAAGTCACTCTTGATTGACAGGAGTCCAGAACTGTAATGCAGGAGAACTGGATAGAAATACTTTGCAAACACTGTAAATAGAAATGTTTTTAATTGAATTGTCACATGCAGCTTCCTAATGTGTCCATTTGTGCTGGTGGTTCACAATTAGATGTTGTCTAGGCCTCACAAAGCCTTTGGTTCCCTGTTGCCACTACACTGCCTGTATCCAGTATCCACCAAATCCAGGTTCCTTTAACATTCATAATGAAGGCACTGCAGCACAGTTTCCAGATGTGTTTCCTCATCTTGCTAGCTTGTACACTCCAGAAGATGAGTTTCTTTCTCTTCCCTGAAAAGCTACATCTAGGAATACGGATGGAGAGGGACAGATTCTAGTGACATTGATTACTCCTTTTGATGGTGCTCTCATGACCCTCAATCAACCCCTTGTATTGAGAAAAAAGGTTCTTTGTTTCTAAGACCACACTGGAAATGGTGATACAGCTTCAAAGCAGACAAAAGTACAACAGTTCTTATCTCTCCTGACGTAAGTGTTTGTGTGCCAGTCATGAAGAAACACTTCACTGAGGACACATTTGCAGTGAGTTAACTTCACTGAAATCAGGGCCAAAACTTTGAATGAAGTCAGTCCTGCTATTTCCAGTGGTGAATTAATTGTTGTAACTGAATCATACCTTTAAAGCAGAGGCTGAAATGTTTTCTTAGACCCAAACCAGCTCTTTTGAAAGGCACCAGCTGTCACTCCTGATGCCTTGTTATACATTTGCTCTAGCTTGTCCAGGATTCTCAGTTCCTGTTTGGTAGCACTAGAGAGAAAAGTATGCTTGTTTAGAAGGCTGAAGGAAAAACACTGTTTCCTCAGTTATGCCAGACATTTCTGGTATGCTTAATCTTTACTGAAAACTGTAAATAGCTGTACTGCAGAGACAAATGACAATGACTTGCAAATGCAAGGCAGTGTTTTCCTTGTGATTGTATAAATTATGGTGCAAAAGTGGAGAGTTATGATATGATATTAAACCCAGGCATAAGCAAGGCAGAAATGAAATAAATTAGTGATCTTTCAAAGGAATACTCTAATCTGAATATTGTATTACTTAATGATGTCAGGGGCAATTGAAGATAGCTTTCTACCTGAACAAAAGTTAGGCCCTGATTGCTTTTCTGCTTACTTGGAATTATGGCTTCAAAATTCTGCAAACTGTTTACTAGTGTCAGAAGATGGTTATTCATAATAGGACAGAAGGAAAATATTCTCATATTCTGCTGTGGGCAGAACACATGCAACAGCAGGAACACTGGGAAGCTATGGGGAAGTATCTAACAACCTCTTAAAATACCTTTTTGGGGGATAAGTTGGGACAAACTCAGGAAACTGGGAATTATTAGTTGTTACATACGGAACTTAAAGCCCACCGCAATATCATAGCTTCCTATCTGAAACTATTCAGGGAGAACAGAGGTTTCACACTGGTGTTCATTTAGGAATGTTTTAACATAAACCAATTTTGAAGCAAGATTGCCATGCCTTGGCCTGTATTTCCAATGTTTTTACTTCAGAGCCTTGAGATGATTGGTAAGGCAATCTGGAGCACAAGTTATTATTTCTTCTCTCCTCCTGGCTGCAGGCAGCGACACTGGAAGAAACAGATGCACTCAGTTTATTGAGACTAGTGCTGTTTGCCAGAGACATGGACAGTGGCATTGGGTTCACCGTCAGCAAGTTTGCTGAGACACCAAGCTATGTGGTGCAATGAATACACTGGAGGGAAGGGATGCCACCCAGAGATACCTGGACAGGCTTGAGCAGTGAGTCCATGTTAATCTCATGAAGTTCAACAAGGCCAAGTACAAGATCCTGCATCTAGGTCAAGGCAATCTCAAGTTCAAATACAGACTTGGTGGAGAATGGATTGAGAGCAGCCACAAGGAGAAGGATTTGTGGATGTTATTCGATGAGAAGCTCAACATGTGCTTGCAGTCCAGAAAGTCAACAATATCCTGGGCTGCATAAATCACAGCATGGCTGGCAGGTTGAGGAAGGCGATTCTGCACCTCTACTCTGCTCTCACGAGACCCCTCCTGGTGTACTGTGTCCAGCTTTAGAGTCCTCAGCACAAAAAGGAATGGATCAGTTGGAGCAGGTTCAGAGGA
>VXBW01003931.1:116107-136840 GCA_013400375.1 Thinocorus orbignyianus | reverse complement strand
TAATGGCTTCAAACTGGAAGAGGGTAAATTTAGGTTAGACATAAGGAAGAAATTTTTCATTATGAGGGTGGTGAAAAACTGGAAGAGGTAGACCAGGGAGGTTGTGGATGTCTCATCCCTGAAAATATTCAAGACCAGGATAGGTGGGGCTTGTAACAATCTGATCTAGTGAGAAGTGATCCTGCATATGGTAGGGTCTTTGAACTAAGTATCTTCAATCTCCCTTCCAAGATAAATCATTCTGTGAGTCACTGCCACAATTTTGGGACTTTCAGTCATGGCAGCCGATATGGCACCATGTTTGTTGGTCTCAGAGGAGATTCACCTTTCTGAAAGGTGCAAGAGGGTCTTTGCTTACAAGCTAGAGAAGCTCATTGATGGAGCTTTAAACTAGGCTTGGAGGGAGAGGTGACAAGCTGTGGGATGATAGGCAACAGTCAGAGGGATGGGGTACTAGTGGGGGTCCTTAGTCTGTAACTCTGACACATACTGGCTATACTGCAGCACACATGAAGTCTTATGGAGACGAGCCAGGGACTCCTGAGGTAATACAAAAAAGAAGTTCGTCACCAAGTACTACAAGGGTATGAAACTAGAAAGAACATCCTGTAACTTCAAAATGCAATCACAGGTAACCATATCACAAACATCACCCTTTTATACATCCAACTTATCCACAGTTTTCATTTTTCTTGGTAATTTCTATGCAAAATATTCTTCTTTGAAAATTATCTCTACAGCCAAGCTCATATTACACTGACAATGTAATAGTGCAAGAAAAGAAATTTAGAATAGTTCTTAGCAAATATAATAATTTATAAGAAAGGAAAAATTATTTAAAACATTAAAGCACTTTCTGATACAATAAAAAGAGGAATAAATTCTGGTACTTGCTTCCTATTGGAGGAAAGAATGACTGTGGTCCAAGACAGAGATCTGTGCACTTACGCCAGGCGTGTGTTTGACTCAGAACTGGTTGAAAAGAATATAAAATGAATCTAATGTTCTTAGGTTTTGTGGTTGAGCTGTCTACGGTCCTGGTCTAAAATGAGCTTGTAATTGTCCCTTGAATTGTTAATGAGTGCCAGCTACTGGGCAGACTGGCTTGAGTACACTGGGTGCCAGATGCTGGAGACAGACCAGGGATGTGGGCACTCCTGACCTGTGCTGAAGTGAATGGAGAGTCTCAGTGTAAGTGACTGGAGCTAGCCAGGGAGTGGGAACAGTGTGTGTCCCCAGTAACAACTACTGAGGGGCACCAGCATGAATGAGGAGCTCAGTGCCAACAGATGGAGGGAGATGAGCATCTGTGACCTCCCCAAGCCCAGTGTGTGGGGATGTGCATGTGTAACGACCAGCTAACTTCACACCAGACAAACTGGTGAGTCAGGGACCCCGCGGCAGGCAGGGGGTGGCCAGGTCAGGGGCAGAGGTGCCAGGCAGGCAGAGGGGCTCCACAAATGTGGGTGTACTTATGAACCTGGATTGTCTCATGTGTGCTGCGCTAGTGACTTTCTGCCACCGCCAGCCCTGGGGAAGGAAGGGGCTAGGCTGTTTGCCCACCTGTTCCTGTCTATCCTCTGTGGGGGTGCTGTGGGGGCAGCAGTGAGAGTGAACAGTCATGTCAGTGTCCTCTGTGAGTAAAAATGAAAAGTCAGGGAGGTTATAATTTCATGGGATGCTAGTTTTAATAGCAAAGCTGGTTCAAGAAATTTCCTCTCAATTTACCAGGGCTTCACTTCACTAGTCCCTGAGTTGGGCTGTAAAACGATATATTCAACTGTGTCATTGAAATTATCTGGGTAAAAAATGTAACATAAAACACAAACAAAATAAAAGAGGTTACTTTTAACATGAATCATGCCAGTAAAGCCTCACAAACAGTTGCATTTGCACAATCACTGAGGTGATTATAAGAGAGAGGAAGTTCTTATGCTTTTAATCAGTTTTATTTAACAGCAAATAAACAAAAGAATTTCCAACAGAATTTCTCCTTCTTACTGATAGCCATTGCCAGTGAGGAATTTTTTTTTTCCATTTAAAACATTTCTAAAGAAGAAAAAAACATGTGCAAGTAAAACTCAAAAAGACCAAACAGACCATATGCAATAATTTTTAAACCCCTGAATTTTAATTTTTTGCTGTCATTCATCTTTTAGTCTATATTGTTATCACTAAAACTAAGAAGGAGAAAACTGAAGCACAGATCAGGCAATTAAGATATTTCCAAAATGGTGCAGAATAGGAGAGGTTCTCTTTTTGCCTTTCATCCTCATGATCCCTTACAATGCAGATTCTCTCAATACCTTTTTGGGGTTGTTCCAACTACTGCCAGCCGAGTATGATTCTATGGGGCTGAAAGATCATTTGTCAGACAGCTCCTCACATGATTCTAACTACTTACTAGGAACTGTCTTGAGGCCAATGGCAGTTGCTTTTTTTGAGTACACTGCAGTTTCAATGAAACATGGGTATGAACATCGTGACCAGGTAGGGTTTTTTTCCACTTTTCACACTGAAGTGTGCATTAAAGAAATGAAGATTGAATTTGTCAGTTTAGGCTCCTTGGTTAGGTTGTTGCAGCTTTTGAAATGTGAAGTGTTTTATAAATTCAGCAAAGTCTGGCAGATCATCAAGAAAGCAGTTAAAGGGTAGATAACAAAGCATGTGTCCAGCTAAACCATATGGGTTCCAAGTTAACAAGCACAAGCTAATAACTTTTCCTAAACTGTTGCATGAAAGGGAATGCAAGAAAAGAAACTCCTAATTCTAAATTACCCAAGGAAAAACAGGCAGGTCAGAAAGAACTATAAATTAATCACTTGGGAGACTGCAGTCTTTTTTTCCACATCCCATACTTATTCTGTTAAACAAATTCAATGCCTTGGCAGGAAAACCGTAGTCTGGTCCTGCTTGATGCCAGTGCAGTCAAAGGTTCCTAACTGCTGATAGTGACTGAACGGTCAAAAGGAAATGGTAAATCGAGTGGTCTGGCTTGAGATCAACTCTCTGTTCCTAGTATGTACTTATTTTTCAGGTGTTACAGTCTCACTTCTCCACTTGGCTTTTTCTGTCTTCCTCCTGTTCTGGAGAGATCTATTTCTACAATTCCTTCTCACAGTTCTTACATGCCAGGTTTCCTCTCCAGATAATTTGTTCAAGCTGGAACATAGTGAAAAGGAAACAGGTTGGAGAAACGTGGGTAAAGAAAAGCTGTTGAAGGCTATTTTTTTTTTCTATTAGCCTACTGCAGCAAAACAAGCACTGAGAACTTAAGACAAAAACCAATGAACAGTATCTTATCAGATGTCTCAAAAGACAGGAGTTTCAGAAAATGCTGAAAGTTCTATTCTTAGCTAATTCTTGAAGCTCTGAGCAAAAGCAGGAGATATTTATTATGCTGACTATATTACCATTTGCTTTTTCTTGTTTTAAGACAACAAAACCGTATCACACATAGAGAAATTCCGGAAAAGAGTCAAGTCCAAGTGATACGGAATGACTACATAGCTCTAATGGAATCATTTTGAAGTGGAAATCATTGTTAAGTCCTTCTCAAATTAGAAACTTATTCAAGCCTCACTCAAAGGGAGTCCATTCATCACATCATCCAAAAAAGATTTCCTTAGACGGAAGCCACTGATGGTAGTTAATAGCTACTATAGTAAAAGAATGAATTCAAATTACACCAAAAATGCCACTCAATGAAATAAAAACAGTCACTGACCCAGCAAAAGAGATGGGGCTCCCTGCATTAAATGAGTCCAGCTAGGAGTCAGGAAAACTGAAGGAAGATTTACAGGAAAACAAGAAAGCTAAATCCAGCATGTAACTACTTGTATACTGCTTTTACAAGCACATTTTTTATCTGAGGATGCCCTGATGAGTGGTAAAAATCTCAGTCTATCACCATGATATTTTAGGCATCGAACAATGCTTAGGAAAGGGTTTTTCAGAGTCAGAAAGATGTCTTTTTCTACTGTTCTTCAAATGTCCTAGACATTAAAGCTTTCAAACTGCTTAAACTTATTTCAAAGTGAAAGAAGGAACAGTTTTAAAAAAGATTTCAATCTACAAGTTACCTTGCAGGGTCCTAAGAATACACATCATCCATATGATCAGATATATAGCTTATATTTTCTCTCGTGCTAGATGATTTGCTCTAGCTCTTTGTAGTTCTGAGATGTGCTATGAAGTTGCAGCAGCTGCTACCATGTCAAAAATCCAGTGACTAGCTTATCTTATGAATAAATTTCTCAAAAGGCTAACCAAATTTCGATCAAGGCATCTGTCACAATCTGCCATGCAGAGTCAGTGTTTAGAAGAGGGAACGGAAGACTGTTAACATTCTGTAGTGTTGGACTCCTCCCCAGTGAATAAGTGGCTAGAGTTACACCTTGCCACTGAAGCACAGTCCCCAGTAAGTCCTGCTGGTATTTGCAGCTGGTATCAGTTAAAGAAGGCACAGAGTAGTGCTTGAAATGTCAGAACAGCATCCTGCTGATCACAATTCCACTTTTGCATCATCTTGTCATAACGAAGAACTGTTGAGAATCATGGGCAGATCCCATCTGATGGATACGTATTATTTCAGGAGACATGTATAGTCAAACCATAATATTGTAGAATTACAATTACCAAGCTTATAAGGGTGTTAGGGGCTGACCTGCTGGAGAGCAGCTCTGAGGAAAATGACTTGAGGGTCTTGGTGGACAACAGGGTGACCATGAGCCAGCAATGTGCCCTTGTGGCAAGAAGGCCAATGGAATCCTGGGGTGCATCAGGAAGATTGTGACCAGCAGGCCAAGGGAAGTCATCCTGCCCCTCTACTCTGCCCTGCTGAGGCCCCATTTGAGGCACTGTGTCCATTTTTGTNTTTGGCAGGGGGGTTGGACTAGATGATCTCCAGAGGTTCCTTCCAATTCCATGTCATTCTGTGATTCTGTATATTTTACAATATACCACTTCACAATTAATAAATAAATAAATAAATAAATAAATAAAAATAAAGGGGGTAGAAATGCATTTAACCGGAAGATTCCTTCGTTTGCTTTTGAAAATCTTAAAGAAGAATGACCAGTCCTCTACTGAAATACCTAAAGATTCATTGATCTTGCATTATCATGCTATGAACATGCTGCAGCTCTTGGTTTTCAGCACTATGTTGAGGCAGGTAGAGTTACTCTTATGTATCTGACACCACACTGTACTAAAAACATTTCCCAAAGAAAAACAGATTACATGGTACTAAGTCCTTCAAGCATCTCAACAAGACAAATCAAACAGTTATCAATTGGCTGGGAGGGTAATGAAGCTTTTCATATCGCGTCATCAGAATTGTCATATTTATCCACAGTATCTGCACTGTTGTACGTGTCTAAAGTGCATATAAACTGATTCTTGCTAATCCTTTTAACAGGACTATAAAGTTCAGTGTACTGCTTAAGACAAGGACCGGTGAGGCCTGCAAGATCCAGACTACTCATTTTTTTATACTTCAGCTGTAAATTCATTGCCCTTCCATTAGAAAACAAAATAAACCCCTTTTTTTTTTTTTTTAGTTTAAAATGTTCTTAATGCCATTAAAAAGAAATCAAAATTGTAATGGCTACTCATCAACTAGCAGACAGATTCAGCTAACTACGCATAAGACATAATGGTTGATCCAGTCTCTGAGAAACTAAGATAAAGTGCAAGCTTAGGGGTCCTACTGCCATGGGCATCAGTTTAAGAGAAAAACTCCCTCTTCAACTGCATAATCTTTGAAGCACCAAGAAAACCCTTGAATTAACTAGTTAATAAAAAGGGAGAAAGTCAGAAACTTAAGGACTGATCAGGTTTCAGAAGTGACTCGTGTAATTAGAGCCAATTAATTTATCAGCACCAAGTAAAATTGAGAGCTGTCCAGCTACAAATATGAACTGGAACTCCATGTCTCTTTGTAGAATAAAGGCCGGGGGTGATTTAAAATTTAAACTTTAGTTTTGTTCTCACATTAAGGAACCATATAACATCAAAGGATCTTCCAGGATGGGGTACAGCTGCAGCTGGTATGCAAGGCCATTCCACAGTGTACCCTGGATAATTGCTTAGGAAATTGCATGGGAGGTGAAATGGTGGGAAGACTCCATGGCCAACCTCTGGATGACAATTCAGAAGATGGAACCTGGAGGATACCATGGAGCAATTACAATTACTGCCTTGGGCCAAGAGTCTGTCAGATTTTGACAAAATGCTGTCCTTTGTGTGAACTTTCCTCATTGTAATACCAAAATACATCTCCATCCCAAAGGTTACCCACCTCCAAGGTGCAACCACTCCTCCCTGAGACTGCACCCTGAATTTTTTGTAAACTAAACCTTTATATACAAGGAAAGATAACTTTACGTTAATCATAATAAAGGTACTTATGACTAGAGTTGCTCAAACTCCAACTTGAAACTAAAAAATAATATAAGCATGTCTCAAAAAGGAGGAATGTTAGGGAAGACACCACCAGTGAAGATGTCATCAACAAAGATAAAATTGTAAATTTCCTCCGACTTCTGTGATTAGCTGATGGGCTGAGCCTCTCTTCCCTCACATTGGAATGTCTTTGGGTAAGAATGTGGACTTTTTCCCTTGGGAAACTTAGAAACCTTTATAGAATTGCTTTTGATTTAATGCATGTTATAGCAAGGCTGTATTATTTGTAATCTTATTTGTTGCACATGCTTTTGTAGGCAGTATATTTATCATTGACAAACCAAAAGAACGCAACCGGACTAGTAATGCCGTATTCCTCCCTCCACCCCGCTCTTCACACAACACTCATGATGCTAAAAGTTCATAATATGAAGTAGTATGCCTTCAGTGGAGCAGGAACTTCTACATTAAGTCCTTGTGGTATTCTTGATAAAGGTGCAGAAGTGTGGATATTTAGCATACTATTTCCATATACAAATCCTGCGCTTCCCATGCAACAGTACTCCAGAATTACCTACCCAGAGTTCTGAATATCACCTTTTGAAATAGAGAGTGCTTCCCGCAACCTCACACATTTCCACAAACAGCAGCACTGCTGCTCTAAAGCTGAAACAACTGCCAGGGGAATCCCAATACTATGTTCTGTGTCTGTATCAAGGTGTTTATCTTCAGAACAGGGCACTGATATGCACAGGGAGAGGAGGAAAAACAGAAGCAATGTTCCTTAAGTTCTCAGCCTCTTCGCACACAGGCATATGTCTTCCCATGTGCCTAAACGCATGTGACCTTGTATGTATAGGGAATAGCTAACCAGGATTTTTAATAGAGAATGATTTTTTTAGCATAATTTTCAAACTAGTCTATGGCACTGGAAGCTCAGTAAAAGAGATGCTGTGTCAGCCTCATTGTAATTTCTTCAGAATCCTCCTGGCTACTGCATGGGGTACTGCAGAGTGCTCTGCCTGGGATGTGGCCGGGCGCTGCCCATGTGTTTCCAGATGTCCCTGAGACATTTCTGGATTTCTAAGGCCACTGTCAAAATCCTGTTGTCCACAAAAAAAAAAAAACGCCACCCTGCAGCCAGGCAGGGGAGCCTTGGTTTACACCCAAGCTCACATATATTTAACAAAATGTTGCAACTGTGAGGGGAAATGTAAGGGAGGAGGCACATGGAAGGAAACATCACTGAGGACAGAGCTGGAGACATATGTTGGAAAGGAGACACTCCAGGGTAGGAGTATCACTCAAAGAACCATTAGTGAAGGTCTGCAGCCCAGGGAAGCGCATACCAGGGCATGGACACCCACAGTGGAATTGCAGCCCATGGATTACCCCTCCTTGAGCAGAGAAAAATGAGTAGGAAGCAAGAAGTGTCATGCAAACATCACTACACACATGACCCCAGCCCCTCAGGCTGCTCATTGCCACACCAAAGGGAGTTAAGTGAGCGTAACAAACAGTGAAAACAAGGGAAGTTGAGACTAAGAAGGAGAGAGGAAAAGTGTTTCACTGAAGTTCGTCCAGAAAAAAAGAGAGGAAAACTGTCTCCTTGCATGTTTCATTAATTGTTTTTTTTTTTTTTCCCTGTGGTTGTTGATTAGAAGTTTATGTTGACAAACTGCAGTACATTGCATTCAGAAAAAATTCTCTGAGTTGAGACTGCTTTACTTCCCACTGCCTCATCTCCATTAAATTCCATAGGAATTTTATATAAAGGATTGAATCCTATTTGCAGTGTGACACAGATTTTTTATTTATAGACTCTTGCTTGAGTCTAGTTAAGTTCTAAATCTAGCAGCATGCAGCTATCTAATTCCTGCCAGAAATCTAAATGAGAGTATATATACATCTGCATCTTTTCAACGTGGTGCCCCTGCCTCCTGCAAAAGTGAATGTTATGATCACAAAGTAAGACAGCATATATAGAGACTGCACAAGATAACACATGCTAGCTTTCAGCTCCTGATGAATATGAAGCAAAGAGGTAACACAGCTACTGAATTTGCAAAAAGTACATTAAGAATCTTTGCTTTCTCAATGAGACTTTATGCAAATCTCTATCAATTACTAGGACACATTCTCGAGAACTACTTCCTGTACCCTAAGAAGTCATTTTCTCACCATGAGATCAATTAAACCCCCTCACCCCAAGGGAAGCAATGAGAACTCTGTCACTTGAATCTTTTCCAATTAGACGTGAGAAAGCAGTCAAGATCAGGAATACATTAGGGAGCACTGGCAGGAAGCAACTAAATGACTTTAAGAGTCATTTTCCATTTCTGATTTCTGTAGCTTTCATAAAACTGAGAGTTTTCCTAACTTAGGCTAGAAAGATTTCTAAGCTCCTCATCAGTAGTCCCTGCTGGCTGAACTAATATTTTATTCTCTAAGATCTCTATCTAAAACTAAGGTTAATTTTGAGTTACTTCCTCTCAACATTTTTAGGCAATTTCTAAGAAATTTTAAAATTTATAGATTCTAGAAATTGTATAGTACTCACATACCTGTTCCTTTAGCAAGGTGCCATTTTTTTCACAAAAGAAGACCCAAATATTCCCTTTGTTTTTTTCTTCAGCACCAAAAACTGCCCCTGTTGCTGTATGATCAGTGCTCCATTTCTCATCACTTGTTCAGTGCTCCAAGTTATGCATATATGATTGCATTAATTTGTTATTTATTAGAGTCGGGGTGAATAATCCTCTCTGCAATGCAGAATTACAGAATGATATGGGGTTGGAAGGGACCTCTATGTATCATCTAGTCCCACCTCCCTGTCAGAGCAAGTCCAGTGATAGAAGAGAAAAGAAGCAAAGCTATGTTGCATGACTGCATTATTAAGTCTGGTAAGTTACAAGAAGTCACTTTTAACAGCCACAGCACTGAGAGAATGTGTAAATAGTGAAGTTGCCACTTAAGAAAAATGAGGTGTTAGGACTGTTAGAAGAGTTTTTGAAGGAAATAAAAAGAATAAATGCAGTACTGTTATCTGCAAGGGTGGAGATGGCATTCTGGAGTGGTCAGGTTATGCCAGCAGTGCTGCCAGTACTGCCAACATACATATGTGTGTAAGCACGCCTTCTTCATGGATATCTAAAGATCTGGTACAACATACTCTATGAACTAAAACTATTTGCTTTTCTGCTGATTCTAGATGCTGTTAGACTTACACCATTACACTAAAAGAGTCACAGGGAAAACCAAAAGGTACTGAAATAATACTTCTTTCTCAGTGTACTAATTCTACTTGATGAACAAGAAAGTATCTCATCAATACCTCATGTTGCTCCCAAAAGGACAAGTTAGATGTCCAAAGCTCACCAAATCTTGTGGCATAGTGACAAACCTCATAAAAAGCAGTAACTTTGTCATCCAGGAGCTAGTCATTATTTACCTTTCACATAATAAAACCTAGAAAAAATTGGGAAATAAATGTCCTTCTATCCGAACACACTTTAATCAGCTACAATAGTTTTCTTCTATAAAATACTTCTAATCCCAGTAATGGGTGAAAATACTATCCTATCAAGTTACTACCATTCATGCTGCAGTTTTTCAAATGATGGAGCTACATCAAAAATCACGCAAAAAATAAATATTCACAAAATCACCGGGAAGAAATTTTAGGATCTTTAGAACTTGAAAGTCTTTTTTCCTCTTTATGACCAGCTGTGCCATTCAAGTGCCTATTTTTAAAAATAAGCACTTACACACAGCAGGACTTCTAGCCCACAAAGGGATTTAATAATCTTAAATAGCCTAACATTCTTTCAGAGTGTGTGCTGTGAGTACTTAAAACAATTATTCTTTCCACCCTATGATTTTGCCTACAGATTACACAGTTAGGAACATTTCCAATGGACAAATTATTATTAATGGCCAATTTTCTTTCAATCAACAGGCAAACAAATCAGGATTTCTGAGTAATCTTTCATCGTTCTCATGTTAGGTATTATTATTTGTCATGAGAACAGGGAAATGATTATATAAATTAACATTGTCCTGTACAGTTAAACTTTGAAACTTTATCTTTTGCTTTTTCTACTAGAGCTCCTTCTGGAAATCATTCTTTATCAAGATTCATTTTAAGACATGGGGCAATATGGTATAGATCTATAGTTTCAAAAAGGACAAGAACACCTGCACAAAAATTAATGCTTTTATACTCATAAAACTGCCCAAAAGCAGTAGTCTAAACTTCAGAAAATTATCCTGTAGATCTGACTTTATTTAGATACAAAATTACTTATAGTGGACAGCAGGGTCTGGGAAAGAAAACAAGATATATGTCTCAGAATGAATTACTTCAGAAAAGACACGTGAGCTGACTTTCTCCCGTTTCCTTTTTGTTTTTTTTTTTAATGGCTAGTATTTCAACAATGGCATTTTCATTATTCATATCATTATTACTCTATGC
Source organism: Thinocorus orbignyianus (assembly GCA_013400375.1). NCBI lineage: Eukaryota > Metazoa > Chordata > Aves > Ciconiiformes > Thinocoridae > Thinocorus > Thinocorus orbignyianus. Next base: position 125,961 of record VXBW01003931.1, on the reverse strand, counting down.
CAGTACCTGGGAGGTCTAGTCAGGGAGAGATTAGGCAAATGAGAGCCAGTGTAGAAAGAGAGATTTAGAAAAGTGATCTTTTCATTTGCCATAGCTCAACACATAAAGCTATTTTAGCATTAATGAAAAACATTCTACACCTCAAATGTATCTAAAAATGTTTGATGTAAGAATAAGGAAGGAAATAGCAGAAAATGCACACAAATGTCTTGGTTGGTTTGACTACTGCATACAACAGGGAAAGTATTTATTTTTGGAAGAACAAGAATCATCCTGGCAAAGTTTACAAACACAAACAAAGAAAATGCTTTCTGATTTCAGTATGAAAATGGCACCATACGGTAATGAATTTCTATCATTACCTCATTTGCATGATTTTTTGAACATTATTTCATTTTACAGGCACTAATGTAAGGCAGAGTTAGAAACTGACTGTTCTTTACACAGAATGATGATAAAACCTTGGCCCTATTCTCACACACCTCTGCTGTTCTTCTGAAAGAAATACTCATATTCTTCTCCTCTTTAAAAATAAAGTCTGGCATAATGCCCAGACTTACATCTGGTCTATGCAAAGCTCAGTTTCCCAAGGTCTTTTGAGAGAATAGACAGAAAACAGATCTCTGCTTCTCTACAACACCGTATTTTCTGGTGTGGCAAAGTTGTAATCTTTCTCACTTGCCACTTGCATTTATGGTGACAAAATATGTTTAGGCCTGTTAGTCATCTCGGGTGTCTCCTCAGAAGACAAGAAAAAGCCATTTCAGATGTGTACTGGCCAACAGATAAGGCTGGTAAAAGCTGCAGATAGTGTGTTCCAGGATGAAAGCCCCAGCTACCCTGCCAACATCACTCTGTTTGAAAATAAGAAGTTTTTTCTGTGTATTGGAACTGCAAAATGTAGAAGCTGCAATTATGATCATTATTTGGGAAAAATGTGTGCACATGGTGTTAGGCTTGCCTCTCCCTGCATCTCGCCTCTGCTTTGGTTTAATAACAGTTAGACACCTGACATTTGATTGAGATCTTTTGTGCAAAGTTCAAAACTTCACTGCCCATTATGCAACAAGAGACATTTCAGACTTCTACTGATGACATCATCACACTTTAGACTACAGATATTAGACTGCTGGTATGAGGCTGAACATTTTCATATTGATTAAGCCATAGTAATTCATTATAAAGTAATTAACAACTAGGGAACACAGCAGTCTTAACTAACAACCCCAGAATAACACTGTATTAGTCATACATTTTTGCATGAGCTATCGGCTCTGACTGAAATACAGGAAAAGGAGTGTTTAGGAGCTGACATTGATATGAAGACTACATCCACAAGGAACATATTGCTAGTACATTAGTTGCTAAGCAATAATCATAATATTTTTTCAAACATACGGCTGTACAAAACAAATACACATTATTGCCTTTTAAATTCAGATGTCACATGTATTCCAGCATTGAAAATCCCAGGGCTAACTATATCCAGACCACCTCCTAGAAAGTGCCCTTGCCAGACAGAAATGTATGCCCTAACTTTGATAAAACTTGACTGTTTGTGAAGAGACACATTCATTGCTTCTGCTGCAGAAACAGACTGAGACCTTTCATGAGGGATTGCACCGTACAGACATAACATTTTGGCACTTCCAGTGCATAATTCTGGGGAACCTACAGGCAGTAAAACCCCTTTATTATGTGATTTAGTTTATAATGTACATCTTCCCGTGCATGCTGTCTGGCACTTTGTTCAAGCTACAGGAAATATTCTGGGCATGGTATTTGCTGTTTAGGAATCTTAGTGAAGGACCATAAGATATCCAGAAAAATTCAAGATATCAGGAACCCATCCAAATTTTAGGTTCATGGGGGAAGAGCAAAAGATATAAAACAAATCCCAACAGATTAAATTAGATAAAGTGCTAAATCAAGTAGTCATCCAGTTTGCAAAGAGGAGAACTTTGCTGCAGCAACAATAGTTCAAGGGGAAGACTGAAATCTTCTCCAAGCCTGACATAACACAATTAAAGTGAACTCACAGTTTCCTTACAAGTACAAGAACACTCTTGCATTTCTGTCAGCCCTCCCTAACCCACTCCAGGGAAGACCCACACACCTCTCGCAGCAGGTGGCTCCCACGAGATTCAGTCCTTCACTGACCACGCCAGGAGTCCTTCCCATGGACTGCAGTTCACCAAGAACTGCTCCAACATGGGTAATATCCATGGGGTACAGTTCATCAGGAACACACTGGTGCCATGCATGTCACCAATAGGCCATAGTTACTGCCAGAAAATCTGCATCTCTGTGGGCTTTTTCCACAGACTGCAGCTCCTGCACCAGTACTGGCTCTCCATGGGATGCATTGTCTTTCAGGGCCTCACTCTTCCTCCTCAGCAAGGAGATACCAACTTTTAATTGTTAAACTTTTAATTAAACCAACTTTTTGATTCATCCCTCTCCACAAGGAGGAATTGGCTTTGATATGCATGCCTATGTTAGAGCAAAGTGAAAAAAAAATTGTTTTATCAAGAGAATACATTTATCACATCAAAAACATTCATGTTCTTGGAACAGGCATAGCACTTTTAGGAAAATGCAGAAACACAAAGGGAGATTCACCACAAGTGAGCAGTCCTACAGCCAAAGTTATCACTTGCAATAGTGATATAAGAAGCTACAGGTCCCTGCTATGAATTAGACAGAACAAAGACTTAAATGTAGGTCTATTTCTGCTGAGTGTTCACTACACTATTGTTTCTTTTATAGCACCCATTGCTTTTTAGTCTGACCAAAAATATCAAGCATTTCTACTCAAAGTTTTTTAAAACTGTACATACCTAGAAAGACATTTGTGTTTCAATGGATCAGAATTTTCCAAGGTATCAGTCTCTTGATTGATCATAAAACTACCTAACCAATTGTACTCCATCACTACGGGCAACAGAAGTCAAGTTCTGTACTGCAGCAAGCTTTTATCCTAGACAGTTGCAGAACTCTTTTGAAACTGTGTCATTTAAATGCCCATTTAAATCCTGGATTTAAACTGAAGTCTCCATTTATCTGTATTATACCACCTGAAAAGAATATTCAGGTATTTGCAGAGTTTCAAGTTAATCTTTGCTTACCCTATCTTTCTTAGGTAGACAGAAGATAACAGAACATACTTGCCCCATTGAAAAGATGTCGTAATCAAAGCTCATTCCAAGTTATGCTGACACACTTAAAAAAAGTTCCACTATTTTTCTCTCTATCCCATGTTTATTATGTTTCTATCTCTATACATTTAGAAATATCCTCACAGGAAAATGTGAGTTATACTCTCCATAACCAAGAAAAAAGGAACAAAAGAGGAAAATCTTCAGCACTCACAAGAACTCAGNNNNGGTGTGGGGGTGCTGGGGGGGGGGGGGGGGGGGGAAGTATGATACTTAAGGAGGTTAAGAAGAACTTATAACATAAGTTATAAGACATAATTGTGGTTTCCAAGCAAACTTTACTACTGCATCCCACTGCCTAGAGGAGCATCAAGCACTGAAGCTGTAACTAAAGTGTGAACATTAGAGCCAAGTGCTGGAACTGATAGAGTTCCTCTACTATCTTGACAAATTCCCTTGCATGAGGGAAAGTTCTCCCTCAGATCCTCTGATGTCCTATTTCATGACACTCAGAAAAGGATTAAACTTGCTAATACCCCTATTGCACCCGCTGAAGATTAAAAATAAACAATCCAACTATTTTACTGCAGTGTGATTCCTAATTTCATGCCTGTTAAGTTGTAAGTTAATTATGAAGCCACTGATCAGTGAAAAAAGAGTGCAAGGTGAAAGATTAAATCCTTCTAACTAAATGAGTTGTTTCCATAGATTCCTTAAGTCACCAAACATCATATAATCTCAGTGAGGGCAAAGAGCTGTCTTTATCGGTTACATTATTCCATGTGCACGTAATTATGCATACAGGTCTTGCAGGACATAAATTGTAGAAGTTATTCATCATATTCTACTTTACAAACCACTAATTATATAATGATTTATAATTTATAAAATAATTATGGATCATGTTCAATGCCTTTGTCCAAGATGGTTTCCATTCCATCNACAGTTCACAGCAACCTCTAAGCTTTTATCTTCATCAAAGACTGGACTGCTCATTGCAATCAAATCGTGCCCCTTTTCACTCAGCCATTCCTCCACAATAGTACTCACACAAGGATTACAGAGTAGTGTGAATTGGGAAGGGTTTGGAATGACAAAGATACATGAGAAGAAATAATCAAGTTTGAGGGCAGGAAATACAGGAAGATTAGCCATGTGGTGGCTTTCATATTGTATTTCATGTCAACCTAAATCTGATAGGAAAAAAAGACTGTTTGAGTCATGAAGAATTTTTGAGTACACTGAGTTCAGTAGCAAAATTTCCCATACTCTTCAATAAAAGGTCATCTTCAATTTTTATTTTTATTTTTAAGGGATTGCTTTANAGATGGTTTCCATTCCATTATAAATAACTAAAAAAAAAAAAAAAGCTTTTGCATTCTTAATCCACTTTGTCAGAGATTTCTATGCTCACTCAGGTGAATTCTGATTTCAGTTATAAGATTTTAATACCTTATATATCATTACATCAGGTTGGAGTCTCTAACATCATGTATTCTTACAGATTAAAGTTCTTGGAGGTAACCTGTTTCAGTGAAGTGATAGTATGTCAGAATGGTCGGAGTGGGAAGCCGGACCCGGAGTAACGATGAGTCTCAATATGAGTATGACCGTTCTCCTCTATTCAAATTTTACAGAGTTTATATAGACAGTTTAAAGATGCACACATTAGCAACAGCTACATGATTGGCTTAGAGTCTCTGTTCAAATGCCTAGAGCGCTCACACAATTGGTGTAAAATTCTTGTCCATGCGCAGCAACGTTTTTTCCCCTTCTCCCAACTGCCACTCTGCTTATCTTGTTTCCCATGTAGCTGCTTCTTCATACTTCTACTTTTCAAGGACAGTTCACAGCAACCTCTAAGCTTTTATCTTCATCAAAGACTGGACTGCTCATTGCAATCAAATCGTGCCCCTTTTCACTCAGCCATTCCTCCACAATAGTACTCACACAAGGATTACAGAGTAGTGTGAATTGGGAAGGGTTTGGAATGACAAAGATACATGAGAAGAAATAATCAAGTTTGAGGGCAGGAAATACAGGAAGATTAGCCATGTGGTGGCTTTCATATTGTATTTCATGTCAACCTAAATCTGATAGGAAAAAAAGACTGTTTGAGTCATGAAGAATTTTTGAGTACACTGAGTTCAGTAGCAAAATTTCCCATACTCTTCAATAAAAGGTCATCTTCAATTTTTATTTTTATTTTTAAGGGATTGCTTTATCATTTGGGAGAGGCTTGCTCAGCTTGGCAGCTGAAGTGACTCAGAGAGCCCTGCCTGCATGCTGTACGTTCCTGTGACTTACTAATTTTGTTGTAACTACCTATCTTGCATGATGTGTCTAGTATAAATGTATTAAGACTAACATTCTAGAAGTGGGCACTGGGACAGAAATATGCTCATTGCTTACAGATAGAACAAACTATTAGCACAAGCAGAGTGTTTACAGATAGGAAGATTAAAATTAAAGTAAGCAAGATGAAACAACTGTTACAAACAGACGGCTGAACCATTTGCATTTTCAACAATCCATCTGTAGTTTTGAAGGGTGTATAGAAAATTTTTTTCAGCACAATCTAGACTGTGTCAGAAACAGTAAATATTATCTTGATTCAGTATCAGATACATCAGCTCAGTAAGTCAACCCCAAACACGCAACTTCTCTTCATTAGAATGAAGGCTAGCATAATGCCTAGCGAACGGTTGCAGATGTACTTCTCTGGGCTGTGTTTCAGAATCCTCTCTATAATGTGTCTTCAGGGCTAAATCTGAAAGTACTTGATACACAGAGCTGTTCTGAGTTTGCAGCTAAGTACCTAAATCCAGAGCTGTGATCTTGAAGACTGTAGCTCAATATTGCCTGATGGCATTAGTCTCCAATTTTACCTTCCAAAGCAGTCTTCTTTATCTCCCTTGTGAAAGATTTTGGGTCTCATGAAAACCCTGTTCGAGTCTTGCTACAAAGCTATCAGCCTTAACAAAGTGTGATTTGTGTTTGAAAGATGAGTATTTGAAGAAAAGTCAGACGGACACTTTCTGAAGAGTCTTTCGGGAAGATGCAAAGTATTTAATTTTCCTTTGGTGATTGCAGTCATCAGTAAAGTGATAATCTCAGCTTTGAACATACTTTAAACATAGCTTCTGTACATTAGAATATATCTTACAGCCACATTGTATTGTGGATAGAACTGAAGCCCCTGTCTCTTTTATAAATCTTATTTCAGATTGATTAATTTGCAGTGACATATTCAAGTGATTTTAAATACAAGTTAAAAACTGCTTTATTATTTAACTTATATACATTAAAATTGCATGTTATATACAAAATCTTAGTTTAAATGCTAAACAAGGTGGGCAGGACAACTTTTCTATTTTAGGAAGGCTGAGAGAAATTTCACTTGAAGTTATTACATATTACAATGAGAGTTTTCTGAAGTGACATCAATAAAGAAACATTTTAAAATACAGTCATTTTAACTTAAAACTAATTAATGTTTCAGGTATCATCCCATAATGGCATACCAAAGGAAACAGAAAAACAGGCTTGTCTTTTTAGGATTTTAAATGTCTTCCAATATTGAAAAAAAGAAAAAAGACATACTATTCTTACACAATATGTTTCAACTTGCAGTCAGTATGGACAGTTTGAGCATAGTGCAGGGAGTTCAAATAATTAAAGTGGAAGGTTTTGCTGATGTTGACTAGTAGGATGAAGTAGATGAACAGTATAACACAGTTGCACAGGTCAGTAATTGCTAGAGCTGAGCAAGATATAAAAACAAATGAGAAAAATGCTATTCTGCAGGCGATGCTGCGAACAGGTGTCTTACCTCCCACAGTTGCCTGAAAAAACTCAGACTGACCTAGGATTCGCCTAAAATCTCTGTGAACCTATTATGAATATAAATAACAAATCTAAATGCATTATTCTTTGAAATCCACAACTCTGTGTCTATGTGTCTTGGTTGTGATTCGTTTTACATAACCAAAATACCTTTCCTTGCAAACCAGTCTAATTTGTGCAATTTCAAGAATATCAATTACCTTTCTGTGGAGATATTATGCCATTGCATCTAAGCAGTTCTTCCCATTTACTGCTCCTAAAACAGATGTGAAATACGACATAATTGTCACACAGAAATGAGTATAACTTTACTAAGGGAAATGGTGATGACCAGACACAAAGTTGATGTCAAGTTAGTCTGTGGCTGACAGAAAAAGGTCATATAAGAGAATCATGTTGACAGGAAGACATTATGTACAAATAAGGTGCATTCTTAAAAGCTCCCTCTGTATTTTTTCTAACTGAAATCTTTTCTTACTTGCAAGGCTTCAGTTAAAGGTGAGATAGCCAAGTATCTTTTTCTCTTCTTTTTCATTTCTGCATTGCTTTCCCTAATCCATCACACATACAGTGTTTGAACCAGATCTGTACCAGGAAGGCTTCTGGATTTCTGAAGCAGTAGATTCAGAACACATATTTCAGATTAGTCACATAGCTCAGATGACTACCAGCCTCACTTCATTGCAGCAGGTACCAGCTACAACAACCCATGCTTCACATGATTTCCCAGTATGGATTCACTGCGTATTGTCGATCTGCAGAGATTGTGTCATGAAAGGCAGAGCTATCACACTTTTCTTTGCAGTCCTCTGCTTGTTCCTGATGAGATCCAAATCACATTTTCTCCATTGCTTAGATTTTCCCATCACCTCCTAATCAGAATTTGGAAATACATAGTGTGCTTCTTTTAGACAGTATCTTCTGGCTCCGTGAAGCTATCTTACTTATTCATGATTCCTGCCATTTCCCATCAATTGTCAAAGCTATCAAAGTCAGATACTGCTCTTATATTGAGATGTTAATAGCATATCTAGCAAGACCAAATTTCAAGACAGTCTGTAGAATCAATAGCATAAGCTAACGTATTGATGATATCAGTCCGTCAGTATAGTTTCTAAGTGACTAGTAACAGGTTCTAAATATGTTTATCTTTTTGTGGGATTTTTTAGATCTGGAAGCCCTTAATTTACCTATCCACAGAGTATTTGACTGATGACATGCTTAGTTGTCTTTCCCACAGTCTTTGCCCCTCCTTTTAACCAGGTGCTCTTGTTCCTTTTCAATGATAAGGGAGCTTGGCTGCCTGCCCAGACTTCTAGCTGCTCATCTGTCTGTCTTGGAAAATAAAGTAACTGCAGCTTGAAAGATGAATTTCAATCCTTCTGTGGCAAAACAAAATGCTGGAGAAAGGAGACTGATGGAAAGAGGGAAGGATAAAGGAAAACTTGCCTATCATGCAGTAAGAATGCATAGGGTTAAGGTACACAGATATAATGGGACAGCTCTCATCACACAGGAGTTTCAGAGGCAGGCATGAGAGGGAGTCATAACTCCTGTAACTTGCAAGTGTGCAGCAAGGAGGGAAAGACGGGGGTGGGTGAGAGTATTTTGGTAAAGGTCAGTAGCAACAAAGGGTTCAGCTGAGTCCCTGTAAAGTTCGCTATTCCTAAACACTACTGCAGATGAGAGTGTTCTCCCTTTCCTCAAGTACCTTTGACTTGAGAGGTCCTTGAATATATCAAAACCTAAATCTAGACTCAAACAGGCAACATAAACGGTGTTCCACATGCTCAAAAGTAGTGTTGAATTTGGTTTTCTGTTGGAGTTGTTTTTGCTAGCTTCGAGAAAGCTCCTAATTTCCATGTCTAGTGTAGACTGTAGACTGAAGCTCAAAGGCTTCCCTCAGTCCCAGTTATTCCTGTTCAGCCTCCCAGGAGCAAGACAGAAAGCACATTGAAAATTTCTACTCAACATTTTAGTTGTAAAAAAAAAAAAGGTAGCCAATATTGACTTGGGTGTCTGAAAGAGATTCTTAATTGCATTAGAAGAACATTCAGGTTATCAATCAGGCACTTGCAAACTAGGAAATAATGTATAACTGTAACTCAAGTTTCTAGCCCTGACAGCCTATTTTCCCAGCCCAAGAAGGCTGAATTAGCATGCATGAAATATATTCAGGCCTTTTTTCCTGCACTTTATTTATTGGTTGGTTTGAAAGTCTTTAGCAACACTCAAAGTAAAGTTTCACATAAATTCTGTTTTTCTGATGCCATGGAGCCTCCTGCTTCACTCCTGAACACCCCACAGGTTATGGAGGTGGACAGCAAAGAATCTGGGTATCTAAATAGAAAACACTCAGCGTACATACATCTATGCCTGAATTATTGATCTTTAATAACTTCAGCCATTTGCAACCTTAATTTTTCTCTTAGGAGAACTAAACTCTGCTTTCCAACCCCAAAACAACAAAATTATACCTTGCCAGATTATTAAGGGGGGGGAAGGAGTAGTATATAATGGGAAAGGCAAGAAAACTAGGACAAAACTCTTCCATAACAGAGAAAGTGCTAGTTTTATCTGTATGTGATAAGCAGAATGCTAAGGGTTTAATATATAGTGCTATGTGAATAGGAGCTTAACACATGTATTTGAAAAAATCAATCCACTCATGGCTTTGCCAGTTGGGCTTAACATATGTTTCCAAACTCATGAGAGTAAAACATTCTTATATACTCCATGCATGCAAAATATAAATGTATTAAATAATATACATATACATGTACCAGTACTATTTAACATCTTTGTCGGAGACATGGACAGTGGGATAGAGTGCACCCTCAGCAAATTTGC
>VXBW01003931.1:74199-115782 GCA_013400375.1 Thinocorus orbignyianus | reverse complement strand
GGAGAGGTGTCCCTGCCCATGGCAGGGGGGTTGGAACTTGATGATCTTTAAGGTCCCTTCCAACTCTAACCATTCTTTGATTCTATAATTCTAAGTGTATGCAAAGGAAGTTCAGAAATATAGAACTCAAGATACACCTCAAGATTGCTCTTGTCTGCCTAGCTGTTCAGTGATGCACTGTTCTCCAGCAGCAAGGGTCTGCTTTGCTAATGGAAACACATTGCAAATACAGATTTTTAAAGAACCTCCTTCCTTCTATTCATTTTTCACCTGCCATTTTATTCCATCACTATGCCATGATGCTTGTATTTGAGTTAGAAATATTTTCTGTAAAAAAAAAAAAAGATGAGCTGTGATTAGTCACATCTCTGTCCTTCTTAAAATACAGGATTCTGGTAGTACTTTCATTATCATCTCTGCATGCTCTGCAGCACACAGTTGTGGTTTCCTTTGATTTTTTTACTCATGCAGAGTGAGTATGTGGAGAATCACACTCCACAGAAATAATATATTCCCTGTGTTACACAGAAAGAGAGAAATAAAATGTAGTATAAATTCTCCTCATTCTAACAATTTAAGAGTATAAAACACATAAGATACAGTTATAAAATTCCTCTGTTGAAGTTCCCTAGAAAGGTATCAGTGAAAAGAGGGATTTTTATAGATACGTGCAACTAATTTGGGGTGTTTAATATGATCGAGAGCAGGAAGAACTGGTATGTCAGAACTACACCTGCAATCTATTCTGTAAGACATTCTTTAATAATTGGCAGTACTACCAATTATTATACCTTATTACATTTGTATGTGGTTGTTGTAATTACAGCTCAACCAGTGAGAAAGAAATAAAAGACACAGTACAGTACCTATATTTGCTAACATAAAAGCTACATTAGCTTTTATGGTACTGTGGCAAGCACTTATTTTCTATCTTGTCTTAGATATTGACCAAGAGCAAAATATAAAATTAATGATTACCCAGCAATTTCTGAAAGGTGCGAAATCAGACTGTTAAAGTTACGAGAAATGCTTTAGCTCGAATGGTCAACACAAATACCACATCATTGTTACATGGCACTTTTCACCAAAGCAAATCTAGAGACTTCTACAAACTATAACATGCAGAGTTCACATTAGCTGTCATTGAAATCCAACACATTGTACATATCAGTGTAACAAAATCATGTTCCATGTACCTAAAGAAAACACAGCCTATCTTATAAAATTATTATTTATATTATTGCTGAAATAATTTAATTTGTGAAGCTTATATACTATTTCCCATTCAACCTTCATGACACAATTATATCTTCACTTTACAGGCTTTCTCTTTCTAGTTTAGAATTTCAATTATTAGAATGACAAAAAAGAGATCAGAGCATAGTTCTATATGTGTCAATGTGGAGACATAGATTTATCCCAGTGGATCAGTAAGTGAAGGTGGAATGAATCCCTGTAGCCTGTGACACTGCAATTGCTCTGTCGAAATCAACTGGATGCCACTTGAAAATGCTTGTGGGAAGCTTTTCCTTTACGTCTAGCTCGTAGGGACTTGTACCTTTATTTTCTTCCGAATTTGGATTGTTCTTATATTCAAAGCTAAATAAACAAATACATACATACAGTCATAATCCACCCAAATCAACTAATACTTCTGCACAATTTTAAGACAAAATAATGTATTTCCCCAGTCTTATTGTATTGCGACCACCACATATTTAATATGAATTACAGGTGACAGATTCCTAAAAGCAAATAAGTCTTATTTAGTTTATAAAACTTTTGCCTAGCTTTGTCTCCACATTCTGTAACACTTCTTTATCTATCACTTACCTCATTGCACAAGGGTATATATGTACTACACGTTATTTCCATAGACAGATATTAGCACAACTTTTTTAGATTCATTGGAGCTGTTAGACTGTGTGTTATACTCTTTAAGGCTACTTTATATTTCTTATTAGACATGTGAATTTTCAACTCTGTAACACCATTCCAAATGTGTCTAAATGAATTTTTACACTAACTGTAAGTTCTCCAATGCAAATAACTTTCGAGTTCAAAATGGAGATGCTCAAGGAAAAAAATGTGCTTTGCAAGGCAATAAATAATTAAATTTGAACTTCTTAAATTTAAATTTGAACAACAGAAATTATCTTATATGTATGGTATATCTGCATTAAGTGCAACCTCCATGCCACCAAGATAGCAAAAAATCACATGTCTAGGAGCAGCTGATTTGTACTTCTTCCTATGTCTTCCTTTTTTCATGTGCTGAGTTGATCTGTAAGATAGTGTTCTGGGGTCTGACTTTGCTATTTCCATAGTATTTTTTCAGTATTTTCCCTGAGATATGCTGATATTAATGAGAATGAAACCAAGGAAGTTGATTTTGCTGTGCTTAAAATCTTAGATAATAACTGCTAAATCTGTGAACAGAGTTCTTTCCTTGTATTTTAGTATAATTGGAAATAGCTTCTATTGCTCATACCTAGAATTGCAGGCATTGAGTGAAGATGATCATTATTCAACATGCAGTTTTACAAAGGAAATTTAGTCCCTAAGAAAGATGACAGCTCTGTTGTGCCCTGCCATCAGACACAGCCTTCAGAAATGAAAATTCTCAGCAGGAGCAGCAAGAGTTATTTTCCATTCTCAAAAGAGAATTCTTGGCACCATTCTTCCAGAAAAGCCACTTTTAACTAGGGTCAAGCTGAATTTTGGGTCTGGCCCCAGGCATTATAAAAGCTTCTTCAGCAGTGATAACCTCTTAGAAAACAATTTAGCCTGCAGATCTGAGAAAACAGCTGCCAAAAAAAGTGTTTCTAATTTACAAAATTAGGAGAGGTGTCTTAGTAGTGGCCTACAGAGAGAATGATGATGTTGCTCACAATGTCAAAAAAGGGTAGATTTTTTCTAATCAGGTTATCTGGAATTAGCTGCCACAGAGCCAGAAGAGGGAGGAGGAGCGAAGAGACGGAGTACCAAAGGAGAGAAGCAGAGTGCATGCTTTCAATAGGAAGAAACAGGTCTGTCAAATTGCCAGGGCAAGTCTCTTATCATCTCAAATGCAAACGGCAGCAATTCTGCATGCGAGTGCTGGGGATGCTACTGTCACACTTCTGATTTTCTTCTGTTTGTCCTGAAGACCCATACACAAAGTTAGAGACATCTAACTGTCACCGGAATCATGCACCAGTCTGTGGCAGTGTGCAATGCACAGGCTCTACACATCTGTTTTGATGACAATGTGGACCTGTGTGATTTGGCCTTCTGTTGCTCATTTTCTGCATGCTGATATTTCTCCACTAAACATTCCCTTAGCAATGACTACTGCTACTCACTCCTCTTGCCAGCCCTAGCCCAAATCATATCAGAAAAGCTTGCTTAATGCCAGTTCACATCTCAATGGATTTTTTTATTAATTTGCTCTACATGGATGTTTGCTTTGCCTGCCCTAAGCAAAATGGCCCTAGACAGCAACAGCTGTTAAGTTAGGAATCCGAGCATAAATAATACATGTGAATCAAATACATAAAACTGCCTGAAATGTCATTTATCTAAACCTGATTATGTTAAAGAGAGAGAAGACCGTCAGCTGTCCTGTACAGAAACTGAGGAATTTCAGAGTGACTTTTGAAAAGTATAAAAGAAGCATGAAAATTCATAATAGTTAAGTATTGCAGCTTATTTATTGTATATATGATATTGATCCTGAATTACAGTTTACTGATTGTCAGTAAATTATATGTTGTTAATAAAAAAAAATAAACCACATTGATATAGATATAAGTTTTTCTCTCCTGCAAGTTTGACCAAGGAAGTAGCATTGAAAGAGGAATTTATCTGAGTCCACACATGGATCCCCTGCCAACTTCCTACCTCTGTCTCGAGGTTTTTACTTTGGGTAAGAAAACTAGCACATGAGAAGAGGAAACAGAGAGAAAACGCAGCAGCAAGTAGCAGATCTGCACTCTAAAAAAAATAATCTCAGTTACGAATCAATTGCAGAAGCAGAAGAAGGCAACAGATCAGAGTTTGGTAAGTTACCCAAACTCCTTGGTACTGCAGCTTCCAACAATATTGTCAACATGACAACATGATGCATGACAGTCATTTCAGCCACTTCAATGAAAATGAAGTCCAGGCTTGTGTCCAGCAGATACTGATTACTGCTTTGTCCCTCTGTGTAGTTAAATAAAACTCTAATAGATTCCTTTTCACTGATCTCAGAATGTGTGCCTTCCCTGCAAACTGTTAAATAGAAATTTTGAGCAGCAGCACCCTATAAACCAAGACGAACAATGATATATTCACCTTTTTATCTTCACTTTTTGCTATGTGAATGCTTTGGGTTTTGATGTCAAAGCTTATCTACTGATTCCTACTCTACTCCGCTACATGAAGATTGATTCTGAAATCACTGACGATTATTGTAACATTCCAGTTGAAGTCTTGACAGAAATACCTACAAAGCACAGAAGTGCACTTTTAATACATAAACCTAATTTTCCAGTTACCTTAATAGTTTGCATGTTCTTTCCAAACTTTGATGACAATTATGCATAAAATTTTCAAATTATTTCATTAGTATACCTAAAGAATATTGTGTCTTTTTTATAGAAAGTGCTTATCATAGAGATTCTAAACTTTTGCAAAGCATCTACTGCAGTCTGCGGACCCTACAAATGAAAAAATAAAATATGTCATTATGCAAAAATTTTTTCTTGGAAAGCAATCCACCTTTCCAACAAACAGAAATGCTTGTTCTTTATATGTAACATGGTAGACCTGGAAATGAGGTGTACCTGAAAACCAACAGATAGGTTAATGGCATCTGACAGTGGGATGATCTCTGCCTAGCAAGCACCTGCCATGACCCTCCCTGGAGAAAGCTCTCCCTATCAGCAAGCCACCAGCCCTTGCTGTGCCCTGACAACAGTGTAGACCTGTCCCAAAGCCGACAGACCTGGTTTAGACATAATCCTGCTCAACGAACTGCTCTACCTATTATTTCATTTCACATGTATGTTCAAGAATTGGTGCAGTATGTCTACAGAGCTCCACCTACATAAGAAAACAATACATACAAAGAGGAGCTACGATCCAAAATTAAGTCAAAAGAGACAGATAACATTCTTGGAGACCCTGTGCTCCATCAGTACTTAGTTTCTTTTCAGTAGACAGAATGAACACAATTTGTTTTTGTCTTCCATATTTGCTGGAAAGCTCAATGGTTACTACACAAATTAATGCTAATAATATATTAATGTATTAACTATAATACCTAATCCTACCCCTGCAAAAACTTACTAGAGTTCAGAAAAAAAGGAGTTCTAGTACCCCTATAAAAACTGCATGTTCATAACCAAAGAATTGTGAAGCTGTACAAAGAGACGTGAGGGAAGTGTCTGAGCAGCAGAAGGGAGGAGAAGAGCACATATCATAAGGATAGCCCTCCTTTTCATATTCCTTTCTTTTCCTGGAAAGTAAGAGACTCACTCTTCTTCTGTCTGTGTGTGGTCAGCGATAGTTTCAGAAACTCTTTCTTGCATTTTCTTACTTCATTTTAAATAATCTTCAGATTCATTTTATAATACTAATAGTGTCACCAATACTTCCATATCTGTGAAGCTGAAAAATGCATCAGAAATGTGATTAATATAAACTGAAACAAATAGACTACTGCTTTCTTTTTACCAGCTAGCAAAATGATAGGCTTAGTACAATATTTGTTTTATTTTCTTCTATTCTTCTTGCATCTTTAAGCTCCCTCACTCTCACTGTAGTAATTATTTAGTTGCGACACTTGAAATTATACCACCTGGCCATAGATGCCCTGAAGTTGTTACTGAAGAGTCATTTTCCAGAAACTTTCTTGAAAAAATTTGATATGAAAAATGCTAAAAGGATTTTGCAGATGTGTAGCAGTGCTGTTGCACCACCAAAGATTAAAACAAGAGCGTTTTTCAAGAAAAAACTATTTTTCCTTGCAATGATCTTGTGTATTCCGTGTATTAAGTTATGTGTATATATTACCCACTGTACTGCAAAAGTGGGGAAAGGACTCTGTATTTGTCCAAATAATACACTTTGAATTTCTGATATTTCTGAAATTAAATATTTCAGACATTTCATTTCATAGAATCATAGAATGGTTAGAGTTGGAAGGGACCTTAAAGATCACCAAATACCAACTCCCCTACCATGTGCAGGGACACCTCTCCCTAGAGCAGGTTGTTCAAAGCCCCATCCAGCCTGGAATTAAACACTTCCAGGGATGGGGCATCCGCAGCTTCTCTGGGCAACCTGTTCCAGTGCCTCACCACCCTCACAGGAAAGAATTTCTTTCTGGTATCTAATGGAAATTCCCCCTCCTTCACTTTAAAACCATTGCCCTGCTGTCCTATCACTACACTCCCTGACAAAGAGTCCCTCTCCAGCTCTCCTGTAGCTCCCTTCAGACACTGGAAGGCTGCTAGAAGGTCTCCCCAGAGCCTTCTCTTCTCCAGGTGGAACAAGGCCACCTCTCTCAGCCTGTCTTCACAGGAGAGGTGCTTCATCCCTCNGAGACTTAGGAGGAGCACCTGAGGTCATTTGGCTCTTTGGGCTTGGAGAAGAGAAGGCTGAGGGGTGCCCTCGGGGCAGAATACAACTTGCTCAAGGTGGGCAGCATAGCGGGAGGTGCTGATCTATCTGCTCGCCCTGGTGCCCAGCAACAGGACACAAGGAAATGGAATGAAGCTGCATTAGGGGAAGTTCAGACTGAACGTCAGGAAAAGGTTCTTCCCTGAGAAGGTGGTCGGTCACTGGCACAGCCTCCCCAGAGAAGTGGTCGCAGTAGCAAGCCAGTCAGGGTTCAAGGAGCATCTGGAGAACGCTCCCGGTCATAAGGTTGAACTGGAGGTAGTCCTGCAAAGAGCAGAGAGTCGGACTTGGTGGTCCTTCTGGTGCCCTCCCAGCATGAGAGAGGATAACATTTAGAGGGCCTTACAAGGCTGGGAGATTTCATTTACTCCAGGAAGGTTCTCACAAGTGCATAATGGAGGGGGAAATGCAAAGTACTTCCTCACCTCCTTGCAAAATAGTCCTGTAATTTTATATCCTGGACTTTGGCAAGACCTTTGACACTGTCCCCCACAGCATTCTCCTTTAGAAACTGGCAAATCATGGCGTAGACACGTATCTACGCTTGATAAAAAACTGTCTGGGGAGCCATGCCCAGAGAGTTGTGATCAATGGGGTGAAAACCTGTTGGTGTCTGGTCACCAGCGGTGTCCCGCGGGGCTCAGTTTTGGGGCCAGTCTTGTTTATCGATGANGAGGAGAGCTACCAAGCTGGTGAGGGATCTAGAGAACAAGTCATATGAGGAGAGGCTGAGGAAAATGGGCAGGTTTAGTTTGGAGGGGGACGAGGGGAGACCTCCTTGCCCTCTACAGTTAACTGAAATGAAGTTGCAGAGAGGTGGGTGTTGGCCTCTTCTCCCACGTGAATAATGCCGGGACCAGACGAAATGGTCTGAACTTGTAGCAGGGGAGGTTTAGACTGGATATTAGGAAGAATTACTTTCCTGAAAGAGTGATCAGGCACTGGAAGGGACTGCCCAAGGAGGTGGTGGAGTTACCATCCCTGGAGGTATTTAAGAAACGTGTAGATGTGGCACTTCAGTGCATGCTCTAGTGGGATGTTCTAGTGGACAATATGTAGGGGGTTTATGTGTGCGTATGGTTGGACTCGATGATCTCAGGGGTCATTTCCAGCTGTGAAGTTTCTGTGATTCTGTGATCTACTCTGCCTAGTCTGGCTATATAGATTGAACTATACTGATGCAGTAGTACCTGAGTAACAAAACAGTGCCATATATATCTATGGAAGGAGGAAAAGGGAGTACATTAAATAAATACCTTTAATCAAAAGTATAGATTAAAACTGTATGCAAAATAACTGCCCCCATTATGGTGTTATTTTAGTATAAAAGATGTGAACTGTAGAAGTATCATCATAATTTCCAAAAGCTCAGATTATGATTGAGTTCACAGGACTCTCATTCCACATTCCTATCATGATGATAAGAAGAAATGCATACAGAATATAAAAATTGAGATGGTACAAAGTTCTGACAATTATCTATTATTGCCTGATTTTTACATCAGAAGGGAATGGACAATAACTCTGATCTGGTAAGGTAACAGATTCATCCTTTTCCTAAACCCATTTTTTTAGCTTTAATAAAACTCAAAATTCTTTCTAAGGGAAAGACACAGTTTAATGTAAAGCTTTAAAAGCTTAATAGCAACTCAAATAAATTGGAATTTAATTTGAAAATTTCAATTTGGACTAATTTATTCTTAAAGTTCATCAATCTGAATGTAAAATAATAAAGATTAAAATGAAAGCAATTCTCAATTGAAGAAATAAAAGGTAATTTTTAAACTGTCAAAATTAAATACACCATTTCTTTCAATTTCTTCCCCATTTGAAAAACTGCAAAACTTATTTGTTTCTTTCAGGAAGCTTTGAATTTGAGGAATTCACATTCCATTGGAAAATTCTGGACAGCCCTAAATTTCAAGTTTACCCACAATAATTAGTGAATTGAAGAACATAAACATAACATGATCAAAATGCCATCAATAACCTCTTCACAGATCACACATTTCGCAGCTTCAACTTCAGCATTTTACTGCTCCTAGACACTATTTTTAAAAATGGCTCTAATAGGAATTGCTCTTCATTTCTTGTCACAAGCAAACAGAAATTTATTTGAGAATTGCTGGTACGTTTTTGTTTTACCATGTGCAAGTGACTCAATACTTCTAGCCAAAGTGTGTGGCATTTGCAAAGTACTGAGACGTCCTCCTCCCCCCTAAACTATTAATCATGTTTACTATATCATACTTCATAAGGAAGATTGATAACATTGGTATCAATAACACTTATTTCAAAAAAAAAAATAGAGTGCTCCCAGTTATGGTGCTGAATTACACTTCATTGGTAGGCAAGACAGGAACATCTTCAGTGAAGTCAATGCACTCAGCATCTCCAGAGATGTGCACTACCTATACAAATATTGATCTAAAGAAAGGAAGGAAGCATACTGAAAACAATTTAGCATAGAAAATAACAAGATGTTTCACAGTACTAACTTCCAGATGGTAACTATGGTAATTTCTAGTTATAACTATGAGGGATCAAAACTTTTAGACATTTTACCTGTAGATGCCTATGCCTTCTTAGACACATAGGCTAAAAGATATTTAATGAGATATAATGTGCTTCTAAATCAGAATACAAGAAACTACGGCCTCAGAAATCAATGACTATTTCATCGCAATAGTCCCTTGCATATAAGATGTTTATTTCCTCTGTTTTATAGACAAGATATGGACTGCTGATAGTCTCTTACCAGAGTTCATGCTACTGATAGGAGCTTACCTAAATGTGCCAAATTATCTTCCTCTAAACACTAGATCACCAGTCACCTCCTTTCAAAAATGACAAACCCAAAAATCATACTCATTTTTCCTCTTAACTATAACTTAGATGAAGACCATAGGAGCCATGAAATAGATCTACTGCTATCACTGCATGAGAAAATTTTTCAGTCATGACTAATGTCAACAGCAAATATCTAAGTGTCTTCTATTAGCCGACATACCATGGGATCTCCATGGTACAACCTTGTGGACCCGCACTTCTGCCCTGTACTGCAACAAGAGGCTATTCCTTTATAACAACTTCCTCCTCCCCTCACCACTTCAATTGTTTCTCCCTGAGGCATGTATCTTTATTAGGATGGTGTTAACGCCTCCTGGAAGGCAAGGGAATGACTAAGCCACCTTTCTTAGGATTACTATAGCAGGTCCCTTAGGGATTGCAATATATAATACTGCCTTGTTTACCTTTGGCAATCTTTTCCAGTTTCCCTCTGTAGCGCTGGGGGCCAGAAACACAGCTTCTTGTTTAAATGGAGATCTCTAAGGTAAGCCAAATAGTAACAGAGTAGTGTAAGCCCTCAAGTCATAGAGAAGTGTAAGCCCTAAGAACCAAGGCTCTCTCTTGAAGAGCCTTTGAAAATAAATGGTGAGAGGACATACAAGGCACACAGTAAACTTCTAGTTACCAAAGCCTTATGATCAAGAACAGACAAAAAAGCGCTTCACAAGTACTGTACAATTAATACTCTAGCACAATTCCTTTTCTCAGATGTAATGAAGTTTGTCCATTCAGCAAGTCAGCATGATGTTTTACAAACCATGCAAAATGCAGCACAAATGAGAGGTGATACCTGGGCCTTATTCTTGCACAGTGGTGTAAATTTACTCCCACCAGGGAAACAAGTGCAATACTCTTTCATATAAAAAGTGTACCAGTCAGAACAAGCCTCTCCAACAGTATTAGTGGCTCCTGGAACACGGGAAAGGAGTTTCAACTTTGCGTACACATGGTTAACTACAAGCAGCGAGAAAATACATGCAGAAAAACCAGCAAAAATATCCTCTAATACTTAACATCTTGCTACAGAATCACAACGGAACTTTAATTGAGCAGACGTGAAATAGGAGTAACTAGCTCTTTCCTCTAAAATTTCTGGCGATCAAATTTAATTTTTGTTTGTAGTTTCATTACATGTCTACTACTAGAGCATGACAAAATCTTTGCAGCAATACAGAACTGGGAAATAAAAGGAGCATCTCATCTGCCAATCAAGAAAGGAAATCTCAAAGACTAATTATTAATAGGTTAATTAGACTGGTTATTAAACTGTCAAGAGTCAGGAGGCTGGTTTCCCAGTAGATTTAAATTTTCTAATTAGAGGAATAAGGAATACTGAGCAGCAGCAAGCTATTTGGCCTGACAAGCCAATCCAAAAGGATATGTGACTCCCCAACCCTTTTTTTTCCCTCCGAATCATACAGAAATTACTTAAATAAATGCTTTGACAACATAAACTGTCAATTATGGTTAAAATGTTCCATGTTAAAACTTAACAATTGCTGGCAAACATTGAATAGCCAGTCAGGCTTAATCTGTGTCCCAGCTGCTTTGTAATGTAATCAGACTGATGCATTCTGTTCATCAATGATTTAAAAACAAAAGCCTTTGTTACCATGTTGAATATGATGAATTTGGGGTGAACGGCATAGTTTAGAATCACAGAATCNATGGTTGGGGGATTGCCACAGCTCTGGGCAACCTGTTTCAGTGTTTCACCACCATTATTGTGAAAAATTCCTTCCTTATATCTAATCTGAATCTACCTTCCTTCAGTTTAAAACCATTACCTCTTGTCCTATGGCAACAAGTCCTGTTAAAAAGTCTGTCCCCATCTTTCTTAAGTATTGAAAGGCCACAACGAGGTCTCCCTGGAGATTTCTCTTCTTGAGACTGAACAACACCAGCTGCATCAGCCCAGCCTCACAGGAGAAGTGTTCTGTCCCTCTGATCATTTTTGTGGCCCTCCTCTGGACCCACTCCAACAGGTCTGTGTCTTTCATATAATGAGAACTCCAAAACTCAACACAAGAGGGTGGGGTCTCACAAGACCAGAACAGAGAGGTGGGGGCAGAATCACCTCCTTCAGCCTGCTGGCCACACTTCTTTTGTTGCAGCTCAGGATTCAGTTGACTTTCTGGGCCGCAAGCTCACATTACTGGGTTACCAGCTACTGCCCCCAAGCCTTTCTCAGGGTTGCTCTCGAACCCTTCATCCCTTCATCTGTGCTGATACTCAGGGTTGCCCCAACCACAGCACAGGACCTCTTACTTGGTCTTCTTGAAACTCATGAGGCTCACGTGTTCACTTCTCTAGCTTGTCTTGCTCCTTCTGAATGGAATCCCATACTTCAGTGGTGTCAGCCATACCACTTAGCTTGGTATCATTTGCAAATTTGCTGAGGGTACACTTAATCTCATTGTCTACACTGTGGATGAAGGTATTAAACAGTATTGGTCCCAGTATGGACCCCCAAGGGACACCACTCATCCTTGATCACCATTCAGACATTGAGCCATTGACCACTACCCTCTGGATGCAGCCATCCAGCCAATTCCTTATCCACATAATAACCCATCCATCAAATCCATATCTCTCCAATTTAGAGGAAAAAGTTGTTGTGAGGGATCATGGCAAAGGTCTTAAGGAAGTCCAGGTAGAAGACATCCACAGCTCTTCCCTTGCCCACTGATGTAGTCATTGCATCATAGAAGGCCACAAGGCTGGTCAGGTAAGACTTGACCGTGGTGAAGCATCTCTTATGAAAAGTATTATGTCATAAATACAAGTAACACAGAATGTAAATGTATAGTCTCTTCATTTTACACAGTGCCAGTTCAAAATCTGAATTGATCAAAGCATGATTCATCTTAGCAATGAGAGTATATTTCTCATGATGTCTCAGTATTTCATAGTTTCATGATCCTGTATTGTGCTATGCTTTTATATTCCTCGACTGCAATTGTATTTTTCTGCTAAATACTGTTCCCCTCTATTCATTAGGGTACAAGAGCTGCAGAAGAAGATGTCTTTTCCCTGAAATTAATGCGACTTTTGTTCCCCAAGATCATGAACAAAATTATCGCCTTCCATTTGCAAGTGAATCAGTCATTCCTATATCTGTGATTATCAAGATATTAGATGTGGAGAATACTTCACTTCTCCAGTAGACCTCTAATTTTCTACAAGTAACCAACTTGGGAGTTTTATTAAGAGAAAAATAAAGCAAGGGCATAGTCATATATCTGAACCATATTATCTATAGAACAAGATTTTAAAAATAATCAACTATTTAGCACTTTTTTGAAATTAAACCTATTCTCTTACACAAATGACTTCTCATGGAAGAATTAAGTACTTATGACAGTTCTACTTGATTAGCATTGAATGTATTTTGTATGTGCTTAAAGATGTAGCTAGAATGCTTGTGAAATGCTTCACTTTCCACCAAGCCTTAAAGCCCAGTCATGGTTCTATTTTCATCTACGAAATCAGCTCAAGAACATCTATGTTAATGATATTTTCACTAAATATTCTAAGGCTAACTTTGAAATTGAAATTTGCATTTATATAAAAGTTCCTCCATTAGTCAGTTTTAATTACAGAATTAGTACAGAATGTCTAGGAATTTGTATGCAAGTTATAAAGACTTCGGTTTTTGCTTTACGCTTTTCAATTCCCGTTCTCTAGTCAGCCCTCACTGGTTATTTTCTTCTTTAATGGACTGATAATGGAATTTCACCCAAATAGTAGAATTTGATTCCACGGGTTATTATTATTGGTGAGAATTTGCAGTTAGCTGACGCTTACTATTATTCCTTTTCCTGTAGCAGAAATAGAGTCGTCATGGAAAGAGGGGTATTAATAATAATAACCCAATACTTTTCTTCACATCAGCTTTCCAAAACGCTTAAGGACATAAAGAAAAGCTTTCTCTCTCAGTGACCTAGTGAGGAAGAATGAAGTTGTTTTTCCAGTTTTATTTCAAAATACCTTTTAGAGATTTATTCAAGTGTACAAAATTCATTCTTGAGCATAATGCTGAATGTTAACAAACCTCTCCAATAACTGGATTTTAAAACATGCAGAGACACAATTCAACTTCATATTTCCTATGACATATGTACACTCTGAATTTTTTATGAAAACATATTATTTGGCTACTAACTTTATAATCAGGATGCCATTCATCTTAAAATAGCAATGCTCTCCTTCTAATCAACAAAGTTGAAATCTTCATGATTCTTTTTTTTATGGATTCTTTCTCATATACTTTTTTACCCCAAAAGCTCTACAGAAAAGAAGTATTATTCTTTTCTTTTAGGAATGTCTTAAAACAGAAAACAAAAATTTTAGAAAATGCTTGACCTGCTACTGTCCCCTTCCAAAGAGGAATAGAACAAAGTACAAAAAAACCCAACCAAACTAAAACAACCAGTGGCTGTACAGCCTGATTAAGGAGTAGAGGCACATGTCTTTCATTTAAGAAAATTATAAATAGGAAAGGATACAAAATCCCTATGGTGAGAAGAAAAATACAGAATGCCTTACAGAACATAAGCTTAAAAGGTCAAGTCCTAAATCCCACCTTATTTCTTTCTCTCAACCACTCACAGAAGCGAAGGTCTTTAAGGAAAACTAAAGTTTACTATCTAAAGGTACCCTCTAAAATCATCACCAAACAAGACAAGTACAATTAATAAGCATGTATGCATATGTATCCTGAAACTTCAGTCAATGCTTTTGTTTTTGGATCAAGACTGGAGGGGCATTGAGAATAGAACTGGTAATTTGAAAGTTGTATTTCATTCTAAATACATCTTCAGTTTCTACTGAAAGATAAGCCAATAAAAACAGACATTCAGTGCCTGGATTAGCATTACCAGCTATCTTTATTCTGCCTACTCCAAAGAAGCTTACATTTTTCTTCTTCCCCCTTAGCGAATTTTAAAACTAATTTTCATGAATACTAGAGGACGAAGAAGTAAAGAAGCTTTCATAGGCTCACCTACTGGTCATCAGATCAGACAAAATCACAATAGGATCAGCATGCCCACTACATCGTTGCGTGTCTTCCTTGTCCAAACACAGCTATTGAACTTCATGCACCACTCTTGAAATTGTCTGTTTCTTTCTTCAATAATTGCTTTAGGTGCGCTTTTGTGAACACATTTTCTAAGTACTAAATAGTAATAGTAGTAATCCTAGGTAATTGGTCTTCATTTGAATGACTGCAAGTAGCACTACCTAGTTCTTACTTTTTAAGTGCTTCATGAACCCTTAGAGGACAGAATTTCAGTCTATCAGTCCGTTTAAAGAAATGCAATCTCCCTTTCCAAACAACATAATGAAGACTTGCAATAAGCCAACAAAACTGCCAATGGATTTTGGGAGAAAAAGCACTTGACAGTGAAAAACAGGTCTTGTCTGCTTATTAGACAAAATAACATATCAAGTCTTAGTTTAAAGAAAAACAAGAAAGAAAGAGGATAAAAATCCACTTATTCTGAGAGTATTACACAGCCCCAAAATTTTTGCAGTCTGAACAACTTTAACTCTGTTTTCAAGTACTTTATAAGTCTTGATTCAGGAGGAGAGCATATTCCTAATGAATCAAAGCACAAATTTATTTATATTTCTGTTTATAAAAAAATCTGACATCTTTATATTGGTGTTTTTAAACCACCAAAGGAAATAAGGAATATATTTTCTAGAAAATAATAATAGAACTTTTTACTAAATAGCTAGTTAGCTATCTCTACATCATTAAAAACAGCTCTACAATATGCAATACAGTGTGTTATTTCCACTAACGTCATCAAAGAAAATTTTTATTCCAATGATCTGTTGAGTTAGTGAGTACTACTTCTACAAACTCAAAACAAAGTTTCACTCTTGCAGTTCCCAAAAGACCTCCTAAGCTCTGGAAAAGCTGCCTCCTGTTGATCAAAGATCACCAGGAGGACAGACAACATCAGAGTAAAATATTTCTAGAGTTTTTTTCTCTCTGTTTCGTATTTTGTTAGCAGAAACGAATAACAAAGTTCCCACTGACTTCAGATGGTGATCAGCGCTCTAGTCAATATAGACTGATGCGGGACAAGGGAAAGCCTTGCAAACCTCAATAAAAAGGAGATGCTTCCTTGGTATCTCCAGAGGCGTCTCAGTCAGAAGGTGTGATTCCTGTGAACTATAATTTCAGATCATCGGAATGAATAGCATATGCAACCAGAATGCTGAATTATTCAACAAGCATGCGTCAACATAATACCATGATTCAAAATTCTGAGTAACACTAGAATGTGCAGTCATTCAGCACTACTTTCTCTAAAAAATTCATTGCCTAGAGGCCATGGATTTACAGAACTTAGTATGGTATGTTAGCACAGATTTATCGTCACACTTATAACCTTATAAGTCACTGTTTTATTGCCAAAATCTCTGTGGGAAGTGCTTATGGAGAATACAAAAAGTATTTAAGTACTTTTTCTAGGAAAAAAAATAACACCTGCATATTGCTGAGGTATAAACAATATTCAAACAACCCAAATTTAAATGAGATCATGTCCATGCATATCAGAGCTACAGTAGTATATCACACAAAAAATAATTACTGGACAACAAGAATTATTTCATTCTCTAATTTCCTCTTTCTAAATGCTATTTCCCTAAATCAATGCCTTTAGCACTAAGCCTCAGCAGCTCTGTCAGCATGTTTATTCCTTCCATGATCACAGTGAGAAAAATTGGAGAACTACAATTTTTTGAGAGATATTCTTGTCAGTATGAATGCAAATTAAATGCCGTCCTCCAAAAGAAATTATTGTTGACGGTCAGTGCAATTCTTCAGTGCTTTCTGACTTGGCATACACCATTTAGTTCCCTTTAATCTCTTCTGTATTTTTTTTAATTAGCTCAGCGTGTCAAGGTGGTCAGGCAGCACTGCCCAAACACAATTCTTGTCAATCACTGCAATTCTGTCTCTCTCAGCCAAAAGAGTATGCTGCTGAATATTTAAAAGATCTCGTTTTATCCTTGGATTGGGACAGCAATTCAAAAAAAAAACACAAGCAAAGAGTTATGGTCAGTCTCAAAGAGATAAATTGTAAGAATGCCTTATGGGAAGATATTGGTCTCGTTTACAACTATTCATATAGTAAAATGGTCACCCCTCTGAGACTCTTTATGTTCTGAATGCCACTTCCAGAAGGATCAGGATCCCATCTCTCATGGATTTATACTAAGCTTCAGTGACATTTGAAAACTTTACGCTCTTTGGCTTGCTCATGTGTGATCTAGGTGGAGCATATGGTGTAGGTTCATGACTGAGGCACATGTCCTGAAGTTTTTGAAAACTGAGCTATTGTTTACAAAGTAACATTTCTAATCTTAATGTTTGAAAAAATTAATTTGTGATGTAAACCAAGTGTGAGCTGGCATAGACTCATGATGACTACAAACAACCTGAAAAATACCACTCTAAGATGTAAGGTGCCTTGCTTCTCTTTAGAGTAATACCTGAGATTTAACAATTTCACTGCTTTGTAAGTTTAATGGAATCTTATAAGAGAAGAGAAAATGCAGACATAGAAGTAATGGACTAGAAATTTAAGGGAAAAAAAAACCAGCACCTCATGGACTATCCAAAGGTAACATGTTTACACTGATTTGTTAAGAAGAGGTGAGCAAAAAGGAGGCGTTAGTGTACCGCATGGCAACTGGACGAGTGGAAGAAAAGGAGAAAAGAATCTCACTGAAAAGGAATTATGAGGGAAACAGAAAAAATAGAAAAGATAAAGAAGAATTCAAGAGTGGTTATGATGTTGAAAAGGTAACACAAGGTCTGTTGATTTGGTTCACTTGGCACCTTTTTGTCTTCAGTCTCTCAGGCAGAAAAAAATCCATCCACATGTACAAAAGTAGCTAATAAGTAAATGGTCATTAAAGAGAATATGTGAAAATTGTTGTAAAAACATGAGAACATTTAGGTTTTCAACAAAACTCAAATTAGTTAATAGATGTAAAGCCTGAAAAAAATAGCTTGTAATACTTCACCATGTTTAGAAAATTTATTACAGCTTCTACTTGGTGATAAGTTCACCAGAATGTCCTAAAAGTACTTAGATTGTCAACCCCCACTAGCCTTACTGGATTGATTTTTTTTCAGAACCTCACACTGTTTCTGATAGTTTGACATTTTTTTTCTAGTCTTCCAAACTCATACGCAGTCACTTATTTGCTCATTTACCAGTGTTGTTATATAGCTTAACTAGCACTTTTCCCTTTCTAGAGGTCATGTCTTCACTTTGCTAGACCAAACAACCCATAGTTTTTTTCATGTCTGCTCACATGAGGTTGCATATTCACCTGTGTCTGTGCAAGACATAACTCCTTTTTCTTAAACTTATCTAACAAACACTTATACTAGAAAAGATAGTATATAGTATACTAGCAAGGAATCCTGGGATCTCATTGTCCCTTTTCTTTAAAGCATCCTTTTCCGTAACTTTTTCTGTTACTGACCATTACACTAGATTCCTCTACTTTTTCGTCATTTCCAAATAAACAGCTTTCAGTTAAAAATTAATTTTCTTATTATCGCTCCCTAAGGATATGGCCATGCAGTTGTGCTACCAAACTTCATCTCATACCTTGCAGACTGTTCCACAAGGTGAACCAGTTTTTCATGCCTCTTTTTGATGATGCTGACTAAATTTGTTTCACCAGCATGCCTCATTGGCAGTCTTCTGCCAAGGACTGTAATGAAAGTATTAATTTATACTGGTCCCAAGACTGTTGAACAACTCTACCTATACCTTCCTCCAATATGACAATTTCTTTTTCAGAACAGGCCAATGTAGTTTCCTCTTTAATCACCTTAAAATCTTTAGAAAATATATTTACAAATTACTGTTTTGAATTATTTTCAAACATGTTAAATTTGGATAGTACATGAGGTGTTAGAGGTTTTTTTCTTAAATATATAGTCCATTACTTTTACGTCTGTATTTTCTCTTTTCTTAAAAGATTCCACAAAATTTACAGATAGCTAAGAACAGACTAATGTTTTTATTGCTCTTTTCCTTACAAGGCACTGTGATTTAGTCAAGTCATTTATTTAATGAAAGGTGCAAAACTACCTGGAAATTTCCACTTTCCTAAGGAAAAGGAAAATGCTCTGAATCTTTTCATGTGTTCTTCTTCTGAAGGACACACTATCTTTACAATGAAGCTTGTTATATGGACGGTGAAGGAACATGAGGTACTTCTTCTAGTAGTCACAGGAAAAGGTTAGTTATCTTGGTTTTATAACACTCACTTGAGTTTTACTACCACCCTAGATGAAGCATTTTCATATTCTAGCCTTTGCTTTGCCACTGTTGTAGGTTAGCTCCTATTTTGAGTACTGTAGCCCTAGATAAAGGTTGACACAGAATTTCAATACAGCTTCAGGGCACTGCTTAGACTTCCCCAAGTCTCTGCATTCACAGGATAAAAACCATGGGTTTTCCCCTTCCTGTTTTTATTGGTGAAGTTGAAGAACACTGAGGTGGTTATTTTTTTACTTGTGTTGCAAAGTCAGACTCAACTTTTGGTAATTATCAAATAATAATAATATTCTTACCTAACCTTCCACATATCTGAGATCTAAAAACTAATCTCCAAAATCTGAGACATTTTTTTCCTGTTTCTGAAGACTTCTGCTAGTCCCTGGCTTTGTCACAGCAAGTACTTTAGACTTTATCCTTTGTTTAATATACAAATTCTAGCTATATTGCATATTTAGTCTAATTACTTTCCAATGTATTTAAACTCACTTATTTGTACAAATTTAAACTCTAATGTCTGAGTAGAAGCTAGTTTGCAGCTTACATACTGGGCTCTTTCCATTTATTCTCTATTTAGAGTGACTCAGTTTTTAGTTATCGTAACTGAAATCTTTTTACTAGAATCAGTTCTTCTATATCACTTTTATTATTTGTCAAAATCAAATCTGAAACCATCAACATCTTTAGTCTTTTAAGTGAATATGAAGACAAGTTAGCTTTCACATCTGCAAATATCAAGACGAACCTGACAGTATATTTTATTTCTAATATTCCTTTGATAAATTTAATTTTCCCATCATTCTAAAATACTGTCAAAACTACTCAACTAGTAGAAAAGTGACAGAGGTCTGACCCGTATATAAATCTGACACAACCCTCAGCATTCTTTTAGTGCAGTCTTTCTTATTGTTCTGGTTTGAGGTAAAGCAGAACCAATTTTCTGTTCAGTGATTTTACTTTTCATTGACTTTTCTAACTGTACTTTCTGAAATTAATGGCATATGTTTCAGACAGCTTCTGCTTCTAGCAAATTAGGTCTGATGTTTACAGTGAATGCCAAGGAACAGTATGCAGAGAGCCTCCTACTTATATTTATTGCGATAACCAAGGTCAGCTAACTTTGGTGTGAACCAAGTTGGAGGATTAGAAGTGGTAAATGGGTTACGTCTGTGGGGAAGAGCAAAAATGACAGGTGATCCAATGCTCACCAACAGGGTATTCTATCCCATCTGTATCACGCTTAGTACAAAAGCCGTGTCATGAAAAGGCCCAGCCCCCTTTCTCCAATGGCCAGCATCCAAGGAGAACTCTATCTGTTCATCTGCCTTTTATCCTGATTGTGCATTCCTGAATCCAGTTCTGGAATTCAGTTCTGTTGCTGAGTCCAGTCTGGGACTTCTCCAGTGTCTGCTGGTGACAGGATCATGATACTGAGAGCTTAATATTGGTTTTGTGTATATTGTATATATTTCGTTATTTTCTTATTGATTTATTATCTTCTCTTTTAATTATTAATATGTTATAAATGTAGTTTAGTTTCTTTTTGACGCATAAGTCTCCATCTCTCTTATTGTCTTTTCTAGGAAGGGAGAGAGAGACTAAATAGAGTATCTGTCATTCATTTAGTGGCTAGCTTAGCCCAAACCATGACACTTACCATACATTTCTTGGAGTAATTTTGGCACAAAAACCTTCTTTCTGTACTATTCTGAAACCTTCTTTCCAATCTATGGCACTACAAGCACTATACTCCTGCCTTCAATATTAAAGTTCTGGTCTTCCCAAGGCTAGTATCCTGCCATGTATTTCTTCTATTTCTTTTGTGACTACACTCAAAAGATTACATACAACACTTTAACTCCACTACACATCTACTGCAACCAGTAACAAGTCTTTTTTGGTCCTTCACCTCCATCTTCAGATGTGCCTTCACCCCCTTTTTAAATCTTTATTCTTCTTCCCCTCGAAAGCTGAAGACTACAAATAGTGACCAAATAATGATCTGTACTAATTCTAAACACTAAAGAACAAAGAGTTGCCAAACCACCTCGTTCATATTTACCCATCTCCAGGAGTTCCCTTGTTTTTTATAACTCTTAGTTTGCTGATTTTGTCCGATGTTTACCACAGTTGTTGATGTCCATAATTATACTCCAGT
Source organism: Thinocorus orbignyianus (assembly GCA_013400375.1). Lineage (NCBI taxonomy): Eukaryota > Metazoa > Chordata > Aves > Ciconiiformes > Thinocoridae > Thinocorus > Thinocorus orbignyianus. The sequence goes on along the minus strand of VXBW01003931.1, from coordinate 94,800 downwards.
TCCCTGTGAATTGCTTTGGTATTTCCTTCTGTTTTCCAGAGTGTCAGCTTTATAAAATATGCATTTTCTCACAAGAGTTACAAGATGCAAAATATGTGGGACAAAGGACACACAGACACAAAATACCAACTTTATTCTCTGCTGTGGAGATTTTGAAAAACCTCCCGTTGAGGAGTCTTTTTATGGATGTAAATTCTACCACCATCATCTCAGCCTTCTCCACACAGCCTCCAGGGAGTAAAACCTTGCCAGAGACCCCAGGTGGCAGGTTGGTATGGATCAACCAGAGAACACGGAATTAATTAGGCAGGCAGAAAGAAAAGGAAAAACAACTATATGCATTTATAAAGCTTTTAAGGACTTGTGAAAATCTGTGTCTGAGATTTGCCATTGCTCCTGATGGTAAAAGCACAGAAAATCTGGTTATCAGGATGACACTGTCAGCTGTCACATTGCCACTTGTCAGCGTAGTAGCAGCAGGAACTTGTTAATGGCTGCTGGCTGTGAATTCAAAGTGAGCCACTCATCTCCTCACGCTTCTTGGAAATAACTGTTTTTGGCAGGAAAAAGAAATCATTCACAACACACTGGTAAGAGGCAGTAGCTCCAACAAGCACTCACACTAGAAAGAGTATTGGTACAGCCATGGTACTTACGCTTCCCATAAGTAGCGAAATGAGACGTCTCCTTGCTCTTGTGAAGCAGACACCCAGGCATCAATAATGTGGCAGTGCTGTGAGGCAGGGGCCAGGTATGGAGGCTGTGCCCCTGCCTGCATGGAAGGACCAAGAAAGACCCATTACTGAGGGACAAGGAGTTGCAGAGCTGGGAGGCCACACTGCAGGTGGGTAGTAAACGGGGTCCACTTCCCCAGAGAATGAAGATAACATTGCCAGGGTTGTGGCAGAGAATCTGCAGAGTTAAGATCCAGAGCAGAAATTAGTGAGGCAGCATGGTCAGCCAGAGGTTGTGTTCACATTGGTGACAGCAGGCAGCAGTCAGGGTAGAGGATGGAAGGCTGTTCCTGTTCCACCTGCAGCTTTAGCATAGGCACAGTGGCCTGGTCACCAGTGAGGATGGGCAGCACCCACCAGGGAGTTCATCAGGACTAGCTTAGTCTGAATTTAATGTTAGAGAGGAAAGAGGAAGGTCATGGGACAGCTGTAGGAAACTCTCAGCTGCACAGGCCAAAGACACTATTCTTCTGATCCCACCTGAAATCTCAGGAGACCTGTTGATTGCTGGTGACCCCTATTTAATATCCTTTTTGTATTTGCTGACCACTTGATTCATGAATGGGATGTAGAGCACTCCCAGCAGGCTTGTGGATCACAGAAGGTTGTGATGAGCAGTGAGGATAGCTGCCATTTAGAGGGACTTTGACAGGCTATAGGAATGAACTGGTCTGAATGTCATCCCATGCCCCAGAGAAGTGACCTAATCACTATGTATTTTGGTGGGTTTTTTTTAATTTTTTCTTGACTGGAAAATTGTATACAGGTTCCTCACTCCAAATAACAGTGTAGGACTAGCAGTCCTAATTAGCAAGTTAGTTTAAACTGGTTCCTGGATATTGTTTCTTGCTCACCATTGGAAGCCTGTAAAGCTATCTCAGGTCTTAACACTCTAAGAATGCTAAGTACTACTTTTTAAATGTATTTTGGAGCTTCAGGACTCCAGGATAGTTTTAGCTGCACACTGTGCTAGGTAACCTTGAGGTAATCAACAGCCATTGAAGAGTCATAAATGTATTCATCAAAGGTTAGAATAGGAAATGAAGAATCATACATATTACTCTACCATTAAAAAATATTTAAAAAAAAAACCTGAATAGCTGCACAGTTGATGCAGTTTCACTTTGTCAGCTTTCATTTGTCACCTTGAAAACAAGTCATTGAATACATTTTGTTAGGTAGAAAATAATTCTGAATGTAGCTCTGTGTGATGCCTGCTTCAAAGGGAGAAAAAAAAACCCAACATATCTTTCATTCTTCATCAGAATAGACACAGAGGCTGAAAACTGTTCATGTTAAATAACTGTCTGTAACAATAGTGTTGCAATCATCATACATCTCCATTTTCTTCCCACTCTGTATAATTAGACATAATTGCACATACATACATTTGTGATTGAACTGCCAAATGGAAACATTTGCTGTTTGATTATCTTCTATGTTGCTGCACGTAACATGTGAAATACTGCATTTTATCTGAACATTTTAAAATAGATGCACTCAAAACATCAAACTCAAAAGCTATTTTTACAGTTGGCTTGTCACTGACGTAAGGTTTTCAGTTCCAGATTCATATTGTTCACAATATTAAGTAGTGTCATCAGTTTACTACTTCCCACTATATGCTTAGTAGTGACCAATGTATACATGTACACATGTATACAATACATAATTTAATTGAAGGAATATATAGCTACCATTGCTCAGCTCATATTTACAAAACCCAAACGTGCAAAAATTTTTGCTCGTTAAATATATGACAGTCACTAAAACTTGAAGCTACAAGGTAGACTTACACCATGATAGCATTAAATATGAATCCTCCTGGTTTCTATGCAAAGGAAATAAACAAAAATATGCTTAAATATTTTAGCTAAACCACACAACTAGTGGTTACAAATCCACTGTTAGAACTCAGAGGTCCTTCTAATCTGACATTCTGCTGAGCTTATTGAAAGTTTTGAGGTTTGCAGGTTGTGCATCATTTTCACTACATCAGAAGTCATCAAATATATTTTCAACATAACAGTAAAATGACAACAGAAGTTGACCACAGAAGTAAACTATAGGAGATGGCCCAGTTTAGAGCCCTAAAGAGTCTTGCAGGATAGTACTCCCTATGACACATAAGATAATTCATACTGAATGATTTTCAGTGGTAATTACGGCTAGTGCTCAGCTTGAATAATGCAATTCATTAGATTGTGTTGCCCAAACACATTCCCCACCGAAACAATACTTTGTGAGGAGCATGAGTGAGTATGTGCCATCTTGGTTTATCGTTCCCTCCAGCAACAAAGGAGAGAAGAGAGCCATCTCCACCTTACAAATGTTCAGTAGGAGGAAGATTATAGACCCTTGTATGTGTGAGCAAGTAGGAATAAGGATTCAAATAGATACGGTGCAGGATCATTGACGTAACTCTTACCACAAGATTAAATTTCTTAATCTCTTATGTTACATTTTGCTGAACCTTTGTCTTGTTTTGTCATTTCTGGAAACTATTCACGGTGATCCAGCTCCAGAGTCACACCTTCATTCTGAGCAATATCTTCTCTTTTCGTAATTACTTTCTGCTCCTTGATGTCTTCATCCCTCCATCAACCCTTGTTCCTCATCAGCATGCTCCCGAGGGATTCTTTCTTCCTTGCACTTTCACATTGGCTCCTTGACTTTAACCTACTTTCTGATGTTATCTTTTTTCCTCTGTGTGTGGAGTTGTTGAAGAAAAAGGCCTTGTGAAGTTGAAATAAATAGATAAGCAGCCCTCCTGTTACAAGTAGCCACTTAGGAAACCAGGGCTTTTTCTCAACCACACAGTGGCAACCTAACTAAAGTCACATTTTTCATGTAGTCCACTTAGACTGCCCTCCATGCACAAAGTATCAGAGAGAACAACTGACTTTTCTTACTGCTTCTAAGGTAAAGAGTGAAGCACTAGAGAATAGCATGTGTATGAGAAAGGAAGGAGGGAAGTAATTGATTCAGCAAAAGAATCCTGCAAATCCTTCTCCTAACAGATCATTATTGAAACTGACTCCTTGAAATTAAGCCATAATATATCCATTTAAATTGAATAGGAATTGAAAAACTTTCAACATATTCAGATGTTCTAAGGTCTCACATCGGAGTAGGGTAGCATATTGTGAAAGGAAAAAGGAAAGTTACACCACACAGCTGAGTTCCCAAGAAAAGTATGTACAAAAATCTGTACAAACCTCTACTAAGGATGGCACATCTCCCTTCTTCCAGTGACCAGCTTATACCCATTTAGTTTGTGGGAAATCACCCCTGATATTCTGGATTGGCATTATATGCTAGTAGGGCCCATAATAAGTGGCCAATAGGTAAGACTTTTGCCAAGCTAAATTCAGAAGTGCTATATATCTGAAACAAAATGGTTAATGAAATATTAGAATATTGTGACCCCCTGCTAGCAATAATAAATTTGATCCCTCTACAGCCTATTTCCTGTAGAGAAACACTGGTCGCAAATTGTCATCTTGTGAGAACTTTAATTTGAACCACAGATTCATTACAGTCTTTTGAAAATTTAAATCAGTCTGGAATGTAGACCTTCTTCATAACGAGCATGAAAATGCAAAGAGATTTGATTATTACCAGATTTTGAGGGCACAGAAGCCCACAACTTAGTAATAAGAAGGCTGTGAGCTATTATTGGGTTTCTTTAACAAGATCAGGTCAGAGAACTCTTTGAAGATGGACTTTTCTAAAGTACAGAAAGTAGGACAACTTCCTATCTCATTAGAAATATTTACATCATGAGCTTTTTTTCTTCCCCTTTAAATCCTGCAAGTTCTATGTGAATGAATTCTTTTAAATACCCCTTGAGACTTTTCTGTCATGTTTACTCTATTATACCCACATGATCACAAAGTAAACCCATTGCTACCTGCCAGCCGTCTTTGAATTAATGATAAACCTCAGTCATCTTTCAAACCTCCCTGGGTATAGCAACTTACTTCCACGTAGTGGTGATGTGGTGAGAAACGGAGAGTTAGAAAACCTATGTGATGAAGGAGGACAAATTAAAAACAAGGGAAAACAAATTAAGCTATTTATGAGTTGATTCTAGCTTTTAGTAACATAAATTTAGCAATCACAAACCCTAAGGCTATAAAACAATACAAGTACTGGGATCAGAAGGTCTCAGAGAGTAAGATTAATTTCAGTGAAGTAGCAGACAGAACTTAGAGGCAAACCTTTTTGGAAAAATATTTTCCACCATTTAGAACCTGTGGGATTTTCTGCATTTCTAAATGTCTTCATGGCATCAATTTTATTAGACTTAATTTAACAATCAGGCAATACGGATGGTTCCTAGGGAGCTGTGAGGTGCAGCTGACTCCTGTGCTTCTCCAAGCACTAGGCTCTGTCTTGACTTGCCACATCTGACATTCCAGTGAGAAATTAGGGTGTTCATCCTTCCACATCTGTCTCATATGCAACCATAGGTAAAAAATATGTGATAACTAAAATATGAATCAGCAGGAAAATTCACAGCAGTACTTTGGACTGGAGCTGAAACAGTCGTCTTTATCATCATTTCAGAAATCTTGGAAAAAAAGCTGAACAAAATATTTATAATTCCCTTACACAAAGTGTTATTTTTAGTAGAATACAAATCTTTATCAGTAACATGTGAATTCCATTGGGGCCATTGAGAGAAATCAACTTTCCTTATATCTGGCTTGTCCTGCCTGCCTTGCCATCACAATTTGGATCCTTATAAGCTTTTCTTGTACCCCTTGTTTTTAAGAAAGTTTGAGTGCATGTTTCTGATCTCCTATTCTGTTTATAAATAAAAACTTTGTCTCTAATAATAATGAATATGTTAACATGTGCATTTGTATGTTTGTAGGGCCAGAGAGCAGAAATGTATTGCATGTTCATTTCAGAGTAATTTTGAAATATCTATGTATTTTGGCTTTTTTTGGTATTTGAAAAGCAGGAGTTGATGTGAAAATTCAAGGTAAAAAGAGGACAATCATCCTGAAGGATAAGCTTCAGAATCAAATCTGAACTTTGCCTCTTCTTTTGATAATGGAAGAAGCATAAGGTTAGAGCTCCACTCTTTAGATAATGACACACATCTGTTAACATTCACATTTTCCCATAAGTCAGGAGTTTTTTCACAATGCCTTCACTAAGGATTAATTTTAAAACAGAAAAATTTCCATTGTAACATCACATTGTATGTATCTGAAACATCTGAAAAAGCTTTGGTTTCCAGAACACCCTAGGTCAAAGGATTCTGCAGTTCGCAAAGGAAAACGCAAGTCTGTCTGAACTTTGTTGAGAATTTGATTCAGTCCAGTTGCCTATTGTGCATGCTTTTATAAGGTTTATTTCTTTAATAGGTAAGAAATCCTCTTAGGTACATTCCTTTGGGATCATCAATATCTAAGGTAATCTGCCATTCTATTACTTTATAATTTGTTATTGTGAGATCCTTTTACAATATAATTTTCATGGAGCTTACATTGATAATAACAAAACCTTCAGATGAATGGGCAGACAGAAATGCATTAACTTCTCTGATGAAATGACAACTTTTATAAATGTGCCTTTTAAAGTTCAGCTGAATGTGCTTAAATTCTTATACTCCACATCTGCCAAATTTAGCTTTCTAATCCCCAATTTACCCTTTCTGATCAATGATTTCCAGAATTACATGAAGATAATCTCTTGAGTAAACAGTTAGCATGATTATTACTTCTGTCTATTTTTCTCCGTCTCTCACAATTTCTCAGTGCACTTAAGTATTTTGTTGTTGTTTGCCATCTATTTCACAGCTGGCAGATGTCTGGCAAAAACTGCCCTATATAATCACTGTTTACATGCAAGAAAAATACAAAGTCTCAAACACTGTCTCCTTGTATCTGAATATAGTGCCAACATGATCAATATTTCAAGTGCTCATCTTTCAGACAACACTGCACAGCATACACTGTGTGTTTTAAAGACAGTATTGGTTTATACAGTTAGCTTCAAAGGATTCCCTGTATGAAGAGCAGCAAAATATAGGCCATTTGATAATAACTTCAGCATCCAGTTAAGTCTGTGGATTATGTAATAAGAAAAAATGTGAACAAGGTGTAAACTCCATGTGAACAGAAGACCTTTTGGTAAAGACAAAGCATCATATTGGAACTTTAGTTTCTGAGCAATGCTCCTGCAGGTTAAAAATTCAGATGGACATCACAGAAATTTAAAAAAAAAAAAAATCCTGAAAATTTTGTACTAAGAATTTTGATAAATTTTATACATTATCCTCCTTTAGTTGATTCATATATTATAGTGCAGACATTGCAGTAATTCAAAAGAAAAAGGGATCTCATAGACCTACAAATGAAAGTTACCTAAAGAAGTCCGGGGCTCAAATGGAAATATTTAAACAAATATAGCTCATGAAAAGTACATTGAGAGTGTCTAGACCGGAAATGACAGAAGTTTTATAAACATTGGTGCATAATATACAAAAGTATGTTACATTTCATAGTATAAAAATAATGAAAATAAATTATGTGTATCCCATGTGCATACACATTTTACACACACAGGTTCATTTTAGTGAAACTAACACTCAATTATTTCCTTAAGACTCCTGTTCTCAAAGTTAAATGTGTTATGAAACATTTTCCTAATTTTTGAGATGATGTAACAGGAAGATTTCCTGTATTATCAGTTCAAAAATTATAGTTGTTGCCTACTGCGAAAGCTGTGATCTCATTTATCTCATTTCTCTTCCGAAGGGGTTACTGTTTCTAGTGCATGTCAACTGTATTAAGTTCTAGATAAATATTGCATTACTGTAATTGTATTATTAATATATTTCAGCCAATTAAGAAGTTCCCAGATACCTGAAACAGACACAAGGCAAAAAAACACCCCACACACCCTCCCAACACCCTGCCAACAGCTACTTGTTTAAACTGACAGGGAGTATAGAGAATATTTCTGATTCTTTGTAAAAATTACTATCTCATAGCACACTTAAAAGTTGTGGAAACATTCCAAGCTTCCTCTTGGTGAAAAATGTATGTGCGTCTTCCTCCCTTCCGCACCCCAAACAATAGAGCAGGAACTGAGTTGTCCCTTGGATTAAATCAGAACACTTCCAATGTTCAGAATTTAATCTTTCTATTATTACTACAGAATTCTTCAAAGCATGAAACAATTCTATTAACATTTCTCTTGTACACTATGCCCCTCCATGCTATCCCAAAAAATCCCTCATCAGTTGCTAAGGTGAGTTTCTCCAGATCCAGCGTGATCTGCAGCAGAGGAGCAGATCTCAGTGCACAGGGCACTTTCCTGAGGTAGGGCAGCAGAGAAACCTACCGGGAGCTGGCAGCTCTGGTGGGAGATGTTGGCAAAACCCAGGCATTGCCAGAGCAGCCACAACATCCTTCCCATGCAGACCCCTGTATAAACCAGCCTGGGAAGCATGAGTGACCAGGAACACAGCCAACAGGGTGTATGAGCAGGGAGTGGAGCATCACCCATGGCAGTCCATGCAGCAGGGCACTTAGGGAAGACACCTCTTTGAAGGAGTGGCATTCCACTGGCTGAGTGGAAGACTTGGAGGACGCATAACCCAACAACTGGGTACAGCTCTCTGACCATCAGCACAGGTCAAGGACACTTATCCTGCCTGACCCTCAAGACAGAATGGTGGACTGAGAGCAAAGGCTGCAGCTCCAGCTCGTGGGTCTGCACGATCTACCACAGTGGTAGCCGAAGCCTCCACCCAGATGGAGCTGCTGAATGGAGAGGCTGCAGTGTAGAATTTAGACTGCAGGAGGCGCGTAGACCTTTCTCCTGGGGCAAGGATAGGCAGCAGACAGGCACGCAAAAGGTGTGCCCAGGATCTCCTGCCACATGCGGCTGAGCTGCAGGACGTGGTGAGGAGGCTGCGTAACATCAGAGAAGCTGAGAAGAAGTTAGATAGTTGGTTTCAAGTGCAGTCTGCAATGACCTACAGTCCAGAGCCAAACAACTAAAAACACCCTCACAGGCACACGCATAATGGAAGCTTGCCACCACAAAGACCAGCGGGAGAAAGATTTCCACCGAAGGCTAAGGTGCCCTTGCAGAACTGCTTCACTGATCTGCAGACTGAAGAGGAAAGACCCATCACATCAGGTGAGACACTGAAGCAACCTGATCTGCTCCCCACGTAACAACCAGAGCAAATGAGAAAAGGCAACAGATAATAGCAGTAGGTGACTCTCTTCTGAGAGTTATGGAGCCATCCGCTCTGTCTCTCTAGCAAGGTGTGCTGCTTACTGGGGGTTCATATCAGGGATGTCACCAAAAGACTAGCAAACCTTCTGCAGTCCTCTGACTGTTTTCTGCTGCTGTTATTTCATGTGGTCATCAATGATACAGCCAGGAGCAATCTGAGACAAAGAAGGGGCTTGAAACCATCAGTCAAATCTGGTAATTCATCAAATGGTTACAGGCCTGGTGCCAATCCCAGCTTGGGGTGGTGCAGAGCCAATTTTCTGTTCAGAGGTTTTGGTTCTTGGCTAAGCTTCTTCCAACTCTCTGAACTTACCAGCATGTTGTGCAGAAAACTGTTCACTCTCAGAGTGACGGACCTATGTTTATAGTTAATGTTGAGAAATGGTGTGCAGAAATTCTTGCTTATACTTGTCACTGTGGCAGTCAGGGTCAGCTAACTTCATTGTTTGCTCCATGGAGGAGTAACACCTGTGGGGAGGAACAGACAGGTCAGGTGACCCCAAACTGGACAATAGGGTATTCCATCCCATCTGTCATGCTCAATACAAAAGCTGAGGGATCAAGGGATCAGCTTGGTTCTTCAATAGCTCTCTTTCTCCAGTGACGGATGTCTGAGGAGTAACCTGTTTGTTTTCTGCCTTTGATTCCAAACTGTGCATTCCTGAATCTAGATCTAGAATCCAGGTCCCATCTCCCTAGGAGCTTATTACGGTTTTGTATTATCATACCTATTTCTTTATTTCCTTTTTAGGAAATCTCAATAGAAGTTGTATCAGTTTAAGAGTTAGTGGAATATAAATTTAGTTTTCTTACACGAGCTGTACCTGCTAGAACCTATGACCAACAAAATATAAGCTACCAACATGGACTACTATAATAGTTGCTGAAATGTTACTGTTGAATTACTGCATGAGAAACAAAACTACATATTGCCATGTATTTGTTGCTCTCCTTGAAGGAGCTGGAAGTCTGATACAAAACCCTACTTCAAACTCAGTTGTGAGTTTACCTATACATCATCATCTTTTCATGGCATTTTATGCTTCCCACCCCAGCAGTGATAAATTCTGATAAGAGGTAAAGAAGAAATTTATTACCGTGACAGTGGTCAGATACTGGCATATGCGGCCTAGAGAAGTTATGGTATCCCATTCCTAGAAATGCTTAAAAATCAAACAGACATGGTCCTATGCAACATATTGTAGCTTTAACAGCCACTGACTAAGCTAGTGGTCAGACTGGAGAATTCCCAGAGGTCCCACATAGTCTAATTTATTTTACAAATCTTCAGATGATCAAGAAAAAACCATGTCACTGAAGTCTACAAACATCTTAAGACTTTGCAAATTGATAATACTAAAGTTATACATGAAAACGATGTCTTTGGTCTAAAAACTGTGACAAAATTATACTGTTGATATTCTCAGCTAATAGTTTACCCCTAGAAAGAAAAATGCTCACATATAAAATTCTTATTATTGGAAAAAGATGCATAAGCACTAGTTGCATTAAACACACTCTAACTACATACATTTTTTAGAAACACTTTGTATATATTTTACAGATATTTAAATATAGTTGATTTGATTTCTCAGATACAAAGGATATTAAAACAAGGCGTTCTTCCTGATTTACAGTATGTGTATTGAACCTAGAGCATTTCCATACTAACAGATTTCTGGGCCTAAACTGAGTCCTGTGGAAGTCAGTGTGCCTCTGAGCACCTGAAGAGCCTGCCAATACAGAAGAGACTAAAGGTAACAATTTGAATCACACATGCTTATGTTATGGTATCAGAGCTTTATTTTCACATATGATTCTGACAACAGTATGAAATATATCGGCCTTTCAAGGTCCACAGGCCACCTGCTTTGCCCATTGGTGATGTAAAGCATTCATTCAATTAACAAATACATGAAGAGTTATAAGTTTAACTTTAATGCTGCTTTACAGTTCCATGATTTGGGGGCTTTTTTGACCCACAACTGTGTCTTTCTTTTAAGAACTGCAACATGACAGCATACTCCTTTATTCCCTTAACAATCAAACCAGCATTTGACTTAACTTAAGTGGAAATTTGTTCCTTAATGGAATTTTTTGTCATAATTTTTTCAATATCATCCAAAAGCAATTGCATTTACCTGTACACGTTAGGTCTTGCAGAATATCTACAGAAACTACATCTCAGCTACTGTGACTCTTTTCCTTTAGTGATATCAGTTACTGCTGTTTGCGTTTCTGTCTTATCTTCTCTATGCTGTGAAAAGGAAAAAGCAAATTTGATAGCAATGTCAGCCCCTCTTTTCCGCAAATTAATGCTCAAACCTACTCCTACTCTTTTGATGATGATGGGAACGGGTCTTCATTAAGAGCAGCAACAGTGACACCCAATGGTCACTTACAAATTATATTTCAAACAGTGCTCAGGGAACATGAGGTACATGTTGTCTACCTAAAAGTGAACCGCTCGAAGTAGTAGTTCAAAGTGAAGTCCACATGTATGCATTCCTCATGATAACCCCACAGTAAGCATGGTATTTTAATTTGAATTAATATTTTGTTTACATCAATCACCAATAATAACCAAAGATAAAAACAAACCACTATCAAAGGAAAAAAGCAGGTTGGGGATCTCATCATACTGTGAAAACATTATGAATTTATAACATTATGAGCTGGGATCATCTTCCTAGAGGACAAAGAAATACAGATATCCTAGGTGAAACTTGCTTAAAAGTTTAATGACTTCAGTTATTTCCATCCGTGGTGGATGAGGCAGCTGCTGAGATTTCCTTGGACTGCTCTGCCCAATTTCAAAGAACACGATCATAAAAATGCGTAAGTAATTACAAATTTTCCATCACTGTCTTATCTCAAGGGACTAAATCCTGTATGGAGAAGCAAGTACTTGGAATAACACGTGATTCCCAGAGTAAAAATTCTCCTACAAATAGGAAATATTGTCACTTATGACTGCTCCCTGATAAACTCCTAGGAAATTCAAAGAATAAAACAAAGGTATTTCTTAAAAGTTATTTATTAACCATCAGTGAATCTTCTACTACAGACCATCATATATGGATTACCATGCCAGAGACTGAAGACTGGTGCCTGGGGAGGGGGGATTAAGGCACATTTTTTTTCCTAATTAGAACATTTTTGCCAGTAGTTTTGAAATACTTTTAATAGAAGTCAACAGTTGGTGATGAAAAGACAGAAATCCAAGCAGAGCAATTCTAGAGGAGTATGCACATGAAGAAGAATAAAACATGAGACCTAGAGTCTCTTCTTCCTGTCACAAACACAGACATTCAGATGAAGAAATTTAAAAAATATGCAAGAGAAGAGAAAGAAGGTCTCAATTTTTTTTTCCATTTTTATTTATGAACACATTCCAAGTATGTAAACTGATGGGAAATTTGGGGTTGGAACAGAAAGGATTTCTTCATAATATAGTAGTATGAAGTAATACAGGGACTGCTAGACTGGACTGAACAGCAAGACATAATTTCAAATCCTCAGATTCCTCTCAGAATTTGTTCATAAGACCATAATTTTAAAAACTGATATAAATTGTGTGGTGGTCCTTCCATTTTTAACATACAAAACATAGTCAATAGATATTCATTTGGTGATTTCCACAGCAAGATGAATCTCAGCATCCACCAATGCCTACTGAACTATATGAACAGTGTAGACGTATTTTGAATTCCCAGACAATGTAGCAATTGAACAGTTTAAGTTAACACTCAAAGAGTAAATTTGAGAATCAACAATTATTTGTACCTATATCACCATTTAATCAGGTATATAACAACACCCTCATCAATGACTACATTCTTTCAAATTTATTATTTCTGCCCAAATAATCAATTTTTTAATATTTCTTATATATTATGTACACATTTTAGAGTGAACACTTAGTTAAAACTTCCCTTAAGATGAGGATTTTAATAATTGTATTTCAGACTTCACATGCAATGTGTTTTACATCAGTTTCTTCATGTATTCAGAGTCCACACCCAGCAATATTGCTTTTCGCTTTCTCTGTCAACTACCTGTTGCTTTTACCTGAGGTATTTCTCTGAAGCAGCACATTATAAGGAAGAGCACACTGCAGTGTCAGGCTTCAGAACAGACTTCACAGACCTGCAGACTGGACTTGTTGTACCTGTGAGTGATAGCTCCAGTACAGCTTTCACTAGTGTAGAAGGCATTTCAGTCTTTTGTTATATTTACCGGGATCTATAACAAAATGTAGCCACATTCTATCCAGATCTGGAACCTGTTGAGTGGTTATACATTATAAAATAATTCCGCATCTGTAATTTAATGAGGAAGAAGAAAAAGACTAAAAATTCCAGGCATCTAACTAAATTTGTCATGTCTTTAAGAATAACTGATGTAAGTCACACAAAATTAATGATTTTAGGAAAAAAAATGAAATGGAATTTATGAGTCATGATAAAATAATGTGAACATGAATACCATCATTTTTTTTAGTTTCCAACACAAGCAAGCCATGCTCACCCCTCCTGACAATTCTGACCCTCATCAATAGATTAAATACAAAACACTGAGGGCATTTTACCATCTTTCCTCTGCTCATTAAGTGTCCCAAACAAGATTCTTCTGGGGAGAGACATTTCATGTTAGTGCAGAAATTGTTAAGTGAAATAGCCGGTAACAGATCAAATTCAAACTCACTTTGTAATATTATGTCAAGATTAACACTGAAGCTGAACAGAAGGAAGACAACTATTTCTAACACCAGAGCACTGAAATTTGCAGGAATTTCACACCCCTAAACCAGCAGGGAACTATCTGTCCAAAAAAACTTGCATGGCCAAACAGGTACAGGTACATCCAAATTAGCTCCTGTCTGCCCTGCAGTCTGCGCACCCCTTCGAGAGCTATGAAGAAGGACGTACTCCCTTGCTTTTACTGGCATAACTTGGAGTCCATCTTCACCCCTACACACCAGATGGAACAAAGCCATGAGACTGCACATCCATAAGGTAGGGTAGATCTGAGCTTGTATCTTCCTTTAGCCCCATGGTTGCACAGTGAAGGAGATATTCCCCTCTTCTGCTGTGAGGTATCTTTTTCCACTTTCTCATAAACTTGTGGACTGCAAGCAGCTCAGACATTTCTGTAGCTGACATATTCCAGGTGGTCTCATGACATCACAGATGCAAGGCTAACCTGGTGCCCCTAACAATTTATTTTTTGTTTCCTTGTGAAATTGTGTAGCCTTATTTTTCTCACATCTTTACAAGAAGTTAAGAGATAGACAATAAAGACCTAGAACATCCCCTTGATAAATCATATGCTACCGTTTGTGCTGATATGGATTATAAATCTGACTAGCAAAGTTTTCAAATAGCAGAAGTTATATTAAAGTCACAATAAAGCATGGAATGTCACATATGTGAACAAAGCCTAAATTAAATTTAAGAAAATTTACTTGAGCAGGAAAAGAAATTGTACATTGAGCTTTTCCAGCACCCTTCCTCTTATTATAAGGTAAAGAGTGCTGAATCTTTCAGCAGCACAGAAGAATTTCTTCCATCTTCAACTGGCCTTTTTCTTCACTTGCCAACTACAGTAGTAAAGCAGTTGAAAAGAAAAAAAAATAATGGAATTGCCCTCCATATCCCCCAGAGTAAACATTCAAAATATAAACATTCTTAAGTTGAAACATGTGCTTCAGGTTGTCATGCCAACAACTATAAATTAAAGGTCTTCACTCTTGTAAATATGTAACCATCTATTTTTGCATTTGTATAGTGATTGTTTCTAGATTTTTAGTTTTTTAATTGCTTTGCTACTGTTTTATTGATCAAAAAAATGAACTACATGTCGTTAAGTAACTTGTTTATTCAAGATTCATATATGTGGTGACTGCCAGTCCAAAGTACTGATAAGCACTTAAATGGCAGTTGAGTAAGCAACACCTAAGCCTAGGGGGAAAAAAAAATAATACTGTTTCATTCATGATGGTACCAGTTACCAAGACTATGTGTTTGCATAGAAGTACGCTGCTGTAGGAGGTACATCACTGGAAGTGAGCACAGTCAGTAACTATTTGAATGCTATATAAAGTAGCTCTGTAGAGCAGACATCACATCAACAAGAAAGTATAACACTGAAAGAATTAACTTAGAACTAAACCTAATCAGCTAGTATTAATTTTTTACACTTCTCAGAGGAGCACCAAATTCATGAAGTTTCATTTATCCAAAACAGATTTCAAAAATCACTGATTTCCTTGAAACTCTTTCTTGCGCAATAAACCTGCTAGTATATGAAGAAGGTTCTGACATATAAAATAAAATCTGTGTTGTAATACAGTGTAAAATCATGTTTGTAAGATCCATGTTTGTGATATCCCATAAAGACTTCTCTGTGTACATGTGAATCTTTTTAGAGATCTTTTTTTAATCCCTATTAACCTAGAAAAGAGGTGATTTAGGAAAGTTAAGATAGATACGTAAAACCGTGAATGGCATGTAGAAGGTGAACAACAAATGAGCATTTACAATTTTGTTGGACTCTCCATCTTTTATTCTGGAAAAAAAAATGGAACTTTGATGAAGTTTAAAACACAAGATGCATAATTACAGATGCTACTCATTGTAATAATTTCATAGTAACAAAATCTGTGGAACCTAATCCCTAAACAGAAGAGTTTATCATGTTTTGTGTGCACTGCAGCTGCCAAAGTACTCAGCACAAGTGAAAGTCAGAAAGGACAAGCTTACACTCTAAATCTAATAAACTGTGTTACCAAGAGGTTATTTTGAGATTTCAGAAAGTCAAAATATGACAATTTTATACCGGAGTATACACTAATTTTGTGGTTGACTTATGCACTAAATGTGTATATTAGCTAGTTGTGAGGAAATAGAAGCAAAAACATGAGAAGTTTGCACAGCACTTTTTGAAGTTAGGAGAGGAAAATATATGCCAAATATCAGTTACCAGATAGGAATTTTGCTGATGATTAACTTTTCTCCACTCTCCTCCCCTGGGAAACATACCTTGGAGCATTTATCCAAACCTCAGTTCTGTTGCTTTTCTACTATGTATTGCTCTTTGGCTAGGGTAATAGGCCTAGACACACAAAAAGTGGAAAAAGCAGGTGTTAGGAAAATATTATTTATTAAAGCCTGCTGTTTTGAGGTGGCCAAACTCTCACTTTTGCTAATATATCTGCTTTAGTGGGCATTTAAAGTATGTAATCTTCTCACCAAGTTCTATAAATAAAAATCATGAAGTTTGTTATTGCTGAACATCAAGGAAGAATGTATTTCACTGGCTAGAAAACAGACTCTAGTTGCAATGCCACAAATATTGGCATACTTCAAATTTTTTTCTCTTTGACATTGGTCTGTATTTATTATTTAGTTACTTCAGCCTGTTGAAAAATGTGCCACTGCACTGTCCAGACCTGTTTGCTTTCAGCAGAAATGGCAGCAAAATGGAGATCTTCAACATAGCAAATACTTACAAGCATCCTCTGAGCCACAGACAGTCTGCCTCCACAAAACTGGTTAAGCTATTAAAGAACACATCTGAGTTAATTTAAAAAAAGCAAACCTTCCTCTGTTATTTAAAGCATATTTGATTTAAATGCGCAAATTTGACCTCTAATGTGATGTGGCAGTCCATGCATTTTCAAAGACAATGTAGGAGTATCTCAGCCCCAATCAAAGGGCAGCTGAAACTTCATATTTTGTCATCAGTATGCCTTCTGTGTATTTAAAAAAAAAGCATGCATGTTTGAGTACTTTAATCCTAAAGGACCCTATTTTTACAGTATACTTCCCTGAAAAACAGGCTACTTTTTCACATTGCAGAGTTAGAACAAGGATTTGGGAGGAGACCTGTCAATACAATTGGAGGTAACACCTGCTCTCCATAGATACTTTCCAAGGGATATTTTCCATATGCCTTAAAAGGTCCTTCAGCAATATCAGGGAACTTTGGATCTCCCATCAGAGGTTCAGCTCCAGATAAGACAAGACTCCATGCTCAGCAAATCTTTGACATATTTGTTGCGATCATTCAGTGCACAGTTTTGTGGAGAACTTTCACTGCATCACTCTGGGCCATAATTTATCTTCATGTCTGTGAAATACCCATCCTGAAGATCTGTGCAGAAACTAAAATTATGGGATCCTACTTGTCCAGGTGGCCTCTCTCAGCAGTGGCGACACCCAGTCCTGGCAGTCCAGAGCTTCAAATCTCAGCACTACCTTCTGCTAGCTGCTCCCTAGATTTGCATGCTACACGCTCTGAGCTCTTCAGAGCGCAGTCCTTAGTTGCCCCCAAGAAGGAAATGAAAATGCTTACTGATTAGGTACATCATACGTACAGAGCTAGACTCAAGAGCCACCAAGTAGTCAGGGATTCATCAGAGCTTTCCCTTAGAGGGGAGCATATATCCCCCTTTCCAGTACATATGAGAACATTGCTTGATATTTGAGGGCATTTTATCCAAGATGGAGCTAGTAGAATCAATTTTCTTATACATAAGGGAGAGCCTTAGTTGCTCTGCTAACCTGCAGATCTTAGCGCCTTAGTCATTACAAAAACAGTGAAAAGACATTACCATCTATTCCAAAAACTCTTCAGGAAGTTCACATTGAATGAGGCTAAGAAACTGGTGCAAGAATTCAGCCATGCAATCCGCTACTTAAACGCATGAAGAAGTTGTTGTGGTTCCATTACTGTTTTAGAAAAAAATCCCTGTGCTCTCAGCTGTGACCTGCCAGCCATAGCATCTGTAACCTACAGACTTCTAACCTGAATGATGCAGTAATTGCTTTTTAGATGGCAGAGGGGTCTTTAAAATCCATAATATCCAATCATTGGTGCTACAGCCTAACTTGTTGTGTATTATTGAACATACATTATAGCCAACTGCGATAAGTACTTATGCTGTAAAGTTTATAGAGGAGTTCAGTTATAAGGAGAAGCACAATAATGACTGTATATTGACATAGCCTAAATGGACTGCTTGGAGCAAAGCCAGCTGTCAGCAGGCAGTGCTATCTATTAGAGTTAGCTTCATTATTGCATTTCTGTTTACAGCCTCGGGAGAGAATGCATGGTAATTTACAGATCCATACCTTTGTTCAATTATCTGTGCAATCTAGCTTCACTAGAGATTCTCCTGTGCTTTAAACTAATACATCAGACTGTTATGATTAGCTGCTTAAAAATTTACTTGGTGTATTCACAAACGCAGCCCACCATTGGCATCTGCTTATCAAAAAAAGAAAAAAAAATGTCAAGGCTCAGTAGTCCTGTATTAGTATTTCTCCCAACACATACTTTCTCATTTTAATTACAAATTTGGATCATTTCAAGTCGATAAATGAAACCACTACTAACAAAAGATTCTTTAGGCTCTGCTTAAGCTCTCTTATTTACTTAGCAGATGTTTCAACACCAATTAATCTCAAGGACAGTTCAGTGCTTTAAATTCAGTGTTTTATGTGATCCCTAGATATAACTGCCTTGTCAGCTTGTTAGGTTTTGCAGTACATTGAAGAGAGTCACTACACACACATTAAAGTAAGATCAGTATCATTTTCATACACCTATTAGTTCAGTAGGAGGTATTTCAGCGTACACTGTTGGCTGTGAAGATCAACCTTTTTACTTCTTTAAAGAAACTCCAGAAGATCTTACTAGAACAGAAGAGCAGATGGCTAGTCACCAGCTGTAAGGAGGAGTATAGGAATCAACCTACCTCTAAATACAAAAATAATTGCTGATAGCACTTAATTTTTTATTTACATTTTAGTGCATGTAGATAGATAACCTTGTTTGTCGCATCCAGATACTGTACACTTCTGATGCTTATAGTTAAGTAACTCATTGAGATAGCAGTATAAGCCTTGTTTCTAGAAAGTTTACACACTTACAAACATACAAACTATGCATGATTATCTTTTTTAAAATTAATTTATTTTTGTGCTTTTCATAAGAATATTTCATACTATTCAGATAGTCATAGTTACTCTAAAAAGTCACTTCCTCAATAATCTTTGCGAAAATTATTTCAGCATGTAGATTATGGACAAGCCATTAACTGTGAATATTCACTTTATTGGTTTTCACTGAATATGAAAAATTCATAAACAGATTTTCTTTATTAGAGAGATGCAAAATAAATCGGCTACAATTTTTCAACCCGCAACCAGTATGCAGTGGTTGCTGCTACTATTGACTGAGAAGAGGGAGTTCAGGCTGCTTTGCAAATCTTTTCCTAAATGCAAAACACTAAAGACTTAGTACCAATTATTTAGGAGTTAATAAGGGAATTGTATCTCTGTTTTCTATGTATGGCACACTTTCAGCTAGTAGTCCTACCATTACATTAATATTGCTGGAGATATCACTGGATTACTTTTAGCAGGTGAGCATCTGAAGCCTGACAGACACTGGCAGACCATTCTAGTGCTGCAGCAATAATCTACTCAAAAAAATTAAAATGAAAGCATATCAAAATTTTCCTAAAAAAAAAAAGAAAGTTAGTTATATTTTACTAATTATTTTATTCCAAAATATTGGAAATTGCTCCTTAAAATGTCATTGGGCTCCCACATCCATTCTGGTTGAGGTTGAAAGTATGACCTTACTTCAGGTGGAGACCATGGCTAAACTCCTTCCGAGGATGACATGACCACCAGCAGGACTGATGCGTCAACCTGACAGAGCTTCAGTTCCTTCCTAAGCACCCTTGCCCTGCTCCCTGTGCCTTGTGGTGGTGCAGTGCCCCAGCTGGCACTCCAGGTTACGCCCACTCACTGTTTGTTTGCTCCATGCCCAGCATCCAGGGTGCTGCATTCCAGGGAGGCCTCTTTTATGGGGAAAGTGAGGCAAGTGACGCCATCATTGAATCTGCCTCTGGGGTGCTGACTCCGCCCCATGCCACCTCTGTAGCTTTCATGCCTTTACTTTCTTTGTCTGATCGTTAAATCTAGACTACTCAGGAGAGCCTTCTGATCTCCCTGGGGGCCAGGACATGCCCCAGATGACAGTCCAGCCCTGCTTACAGCAGCTTCTTGGGATGTTTTTCTAGTGTTGCTGGTGGGCTGGCATAAGGGTCATAAGGTTTCTGTGGCCATGGTATGCATTTCCAGACACATGCAGTAAGAGGGTTCATTTGATAGCATCCCATGCCTTCCTTGGAGGCTGCAGGACAAAGTGGCTCAGGCTCTCTGCACTCTCCAGCACTGCTGCCCTGCCCTCTGAGCTCTCCTTGTTCCTCCCACAGCACGCCACAAGACCAGTGGTCTTCCACCTAAGAGCAATCCAAAACATGTGAAGAGGCCTCTAAAGATTGTGTCTTTTGTCCTCTGCATCATCTCAGGTAACTCTGTCCAGACTAGGTGGAAATAACATATCTAGTTGCTTACAAATATGAACATATGCCACCATGTATGTAAATATGTGAAATCAATTTTACTTTGAAATAAAAATCTTCCTCACCTCCTTGTTTTGAGCTTTACAACAAGGAAAGAGGGAGGGAAAGAGGGAAGGAGGGAGGGAAAGAGGGAAGGAGGGAGGGAAAGAGGGA
>VXBW01003931.1:62301-73889 GCA_013400375.1 Thinocorus orbignyianus | reverse complement strand
GGAAGGAAGGAAGGAAGGAAGGAAGGAAGGAAGGAAGGAAGGAAGGAAGGAAGGAAGGAAGGAAGGAAGGAAGGAAGGAAGGAAGGAAGGAACTCCCGTCTCCCATCTTTTCTGTCATTAGATAAATAAATTGATTTGAGTCAGTCCAAAGACTTCATGATCGTTCAACTCAAACTTATTTGTACAGCTGTTGCTAATAAATAATAGAAGAAGAATATAAATAAAAAATACATAATGCATTGATTGTATTTATGTGCAGTGTACATATCCCAGAGTTGTCATAGATGCTGCACAATCCCAATATGCAACAAACCAAACACTGCAAATTATAAGTAATCACCATCCCTCTCCTCATGCAAACCCCAAGCACACTGTAAAGGACAGAAGCTGACTAGGGTTTTTTAATACAATGTTTATTCCTTGCTCAAGTTGATTAAAAAGACTGGATTTCAATTCCAATAACAGAAAATACTTTTGACTATTGACTCCTTCAGTTTTTAAACTGGAAGAAACTTTCTTTGTTGACAGTTTAAGTTGTATCAAGTTAAGTCCAGGCAAAGACATCACATGTGCAAAACAAGTTCAGGGAAAAAAACCCACAAGCATTTCAGAAGACATTAAGATGCATTTAACTTGTAATAGTAAAATATTCTTTACGGCAAGCACTTACTAAGAAGTAATTCCCTCGGTGGTTAATGGTCCAAGATGCAGCTGAGGACCATTAACTCCTCCCAACTGATCATTAACTAGCAAAAGAAAAAGAATCCAACTGTGATTAAGGATCATTCATTTCGCTCTTTGGATAGTAAGTCACTTTCTTCACACCCAAACATTAAAACAGAAGGAATTTAGCTTTCCTGGTTTTTCAATTACAGTTTAAAGAAAGGAGAATAGCCATCCACAAAGAATCATCATCATTAAGCTGTCAACTTTTGCAGCTCAGCAAAGAGGACAAAATGGGAGGAAAAAAAATATTTCTAATGGTCAGGTTATATCATATAGCAAAGAAGAATGGATAGACTGCACACAGACTACCTCCCACTGAATTGTAAGACATGCTTTCTCTAGAACAGTAGGGAAAAAAAACACCAAATTTTACCACAGCCTTCTTATATAATCTTGGAGACGTCACCTACAGTATTGTCATAGGATAGTAAGCTTGAAAGGACTTCTGGAGCTCATTTAGTCCAACTTTCTATTCCAAATGCTAGTTCAAAAACTAGACCAATTTGCTCAGGGCCTTGTCCAGTCAAGTTTTCAAATGCTTCAAGAGTTCACACCCTCTCCTGACTACCTGTTCGCAGTCACAGCCTCCTCTCACTATAAAGCCTTTTTTTTTTTCGTTAGAATGTGCATTCCAGTTGTCCCCTTATAGAAGAACAGAAAATTCACTTTCATCTACTTTTATTCCTGTTTCAATAGAAGGCTTTTTAAACAGAAACGAGTAGACACAATTTAAATAAGATTAAGAAATGCTGAATAATAGATGAACAAGTTTACGTCTTCACTCAGTCAGCTACAGCACTAATGTCCTCCAGATTTCCCATCCTCCATGGCGGGGTGGGTATCATTTCACTGATGTGTAATGAGCTCACACTAACACCATCAAATCATCTCAGAAGGTCACCCCTTCACTCTCCTTCTCACTCCCCTGCCCCACCACCTTTGTTTGTCCCTGCAACAAGCACTTCCTTTTACCAGCAAAATGCTTTGGTCAGGAAATCAAGTCAGAGAAGTGACCAGATTGAAATTATTTGTCTGAGCAACAGGTAAACTTAGGGGGAATGTGACAATTGCAGCTTGAAGTAACTGCAAAACTGCAGCCCTGCCCTGTGTGGACTGAATATTGGACTGAACACAAAAGGTGCTCTATCCTGATTCGTGGTCTCTCGGTACTATTGTATCATGTTTTGAAAGGAGCGTGTAGATCATATATAACAGTGATCAGGTGATCACCATTTATCTGAACATTCTCGCTACTTCCAAACACTAGCTGAAAGAAGGTGTTAGCCTACATTTCTGGCATTTTGGTCATTCTCTGCACAATAAAGTAAAAGTTTCAGTTTGATTTTGAACAGGGACAGACCAAAAGTTAGGGTAAGTGCTAAATGTCTGTGAAAAGAGGGTCTGATATACCATCTCCAAAAGAATTTATTCTATTTACAGTTCTGATCAAATTATTTTGGAAAAAAGTAACCTTTTCATTTGCACATATATTCTCCTTTTCTGCCTTCTGAGATACGACTGTTTACTTCAGTGTCCAAATCAAGTTCATGGTAACGTATAATACTAATGTCTTATACCCAAAATAACTGAGGAAAATAAAGCAATGTTTCATTTGTAATATACATCAACAGGATTGCCAATGAAATTCTGGTTCCAGACTGCTTATATTAGTAATGATGTAGGAAGTGGAACGAACCCAGCTTGAATTCCAGATAAATCACTGGGCAAGCTATGTGGGCTGTTAGAAAAATGTTGCCTTGACTTAATACCTGAGCGCATCTGATCTGGAAGAGCTTCAACATAAAATAAATACGAAGCACCAAGATGTCATTTTCACAGAAATGCTTTTCCAACTACGCTTTACATGGTTGCTTTACAGACACATTGTTATTTCTTCTTTTTACCATCTGTTTTATTGTATGCTATTGTATGTATTGTATTTTCTCCTAAAAGTAAAGTTGTTTCCTCATTTATGGAATATGAATTTAAAAAAAAAAAAAAATTAAAGAAAGTTTGCAGTAGAGAGAGCATATTCAGCCCTATGTATGGAAGCATTCAGTATTTGCTGCTCAGAGTTGCTAGAGGCACCAGGACTGTAAACACATAAAGTACTGCGTGTGTGCTGAGCCATGCCATCATGTTAAAATGGTGCTAAGCCTGAGCTACAACATCTTTTCTTTCAGCAGAGCTTATTAACTTAAATTTCACATAGAATCAAAGAATCATATTAATTAAATATTAATTAAATCATATTAATTAAAAATACTAATTAAACACCACACTAGTTAAAATCATGTCTTTTGGTCAAATCAGGAGACGAGCAGAACTATTTTCCAGCTGCTTACAACACACCATGACAATGCACTCACCAAAGCCTTTGTTAGGACGATTAGCTAGAAGGTAGGAGATGTGTGTTCTGGCTCCAATTAGCACAGAAATACAAATAGTTCAAATACAACTAATGAGACTTATCCAAAGGTGCATCTTCAAGCATCTAGAGAAGCTTGCAAGCAGAAACCAAGGTGTTTCTAGAATTCGTGCATTTCCTGTGACAGACAGAGGCTACTCAGGGATTTCAAGAATCTAAAATTTGGACTTCTGTCCAAAATACAACTTTCTTCCTGCAGGTTCTGTCCCTTGTCCAGTGCTACTAGCCTTCTGTAGACATTGAACTCCTCTCAGAGTGACCGAGCATGGTTGTCCTCTGTGTGCTGAATGTTTTTTTGAAATGGGCAAAGGTTTTCCTGAATTACACCAACAATTAAAGCCACTACGACAATACAAAAACTGCTTTCATATTTTCATTGGTTTTTCTAAACTAAAGAGGAAGTGAGTATTTCCATCAGTGAGCTTTCTTGTAGATATGAAATGGACGACTGGCATGAAAGCGTGGAAATTAAAACAGATCCATCACTATAACCAAGGACAAAGACAGACCCATGGCTGCCCCGAATGCTGCTAAAAGTCCAGGCAACATTTCCACAAGTGGAGCACAAGTTGACTGGGCATGTTGCAATGAAGAATGAAGGACAGAATTTCTGATCAAACATACATTTCTTCTCTAACTTCGTCTTGTGAAATGGAAGTGCAGTGTTATCTACTGTAAAATGTAGATATGATGAACTGATCTGCATTCAAAGGTTTAAATTATCCTTCATGGAATGGCTTAAATCACCTATATGTGAAGACAGACATCAATGAACTCAGTCAGAAAAAACGCTTTACAACTAAGACCATATCCTTGCTCATTTCTCCAAACCAGGTCTGCAACCATGTTGTTTCACAGTAAAGCCCAACACAAAGCAAAAATATTTTCATAGTATCTAGAGGTTGCTCTGGCCATTGACTAACTTTATTACATTTGCAGTATCCTGAAGATAAAACCAGGAGATTATAAAAGATATTGNCCTTCTTATGCTGGGGACCCCAAAGCTTGACACAGTACTCTGGTTGGAATGGACTCACCAGAATGGAGCAGAAGAGCAGAAGCGACTTGCTGGCCACACTCCTTTTGATGCAGCTCAGGATATGTCTGGCTTTCTGGGCTGCAAGCACACATTGCCAGTTCATGTTGAGCTTCTTCTCAAGCAACACTCCCAAGTTCTTCTCCTTGGGGCCACTCTCAGTCCAGTCTCTGCCCAACCCATAATTCTGCTTGAGATTGCCCCAACGTATGTACAGGACCTTGCCCTTGGCCTTACTGAAATTCATGAGGTTCTCTTGTAGTTTTGGATGGACTAGCCATGCATAGGCCCATCTCTCAAGCCTGCAAGGTTCCTGTGGATGGCATCCCTTCCCTCCAGTGTGTCAACTGCACTGTACAGTTTGATGTCATTGTCAAACTTGCTGTGGATGCACTCAATCCCTCTTTCATGTCACCTGCAAGGATGTTAAACAGCAATGGTCCCAATATCAACTCCTGACTAATGACACTCACCATTGGTCTCTACTTGGACATCAAGCTGTTGACTACAACCCCTGGAGTGCAGACATCCAGCCAGTTTTTCATCCATCAAGCAATCCATCTGTCAAATCTGTGTCTCTCCAATTTAGAGACAAGGATGTTGCACAGAAGAGCATCTAACGCTTTGCGCAGGTCCAGGTAGATGATGTCAGTTGCTCTTCCCTTGTCCACCAATGTGGTAATACTGCCATAGAAGGCCACCAAAATTTTCAGGCATGCTTTGCCCTTAATGAAGCCATGTTATCTGTCACTGATGACCTCCTTATTTTCCATGTGCCTTAGTAGAGTTTCCAGGAGGATCTGCTCCATGATCTTGCCAAACAGAGGGGTAAGACTAACTGGCCTATAGTTTCCCGAGTCTTCCTTTTGTTCCTTTTTAAAAACATGGGGTCTGTTTTTCCCCTTTTCTAGTCAGTGGGAACTTCATCAGACTGCTATGACTTCTCAAATATGATGGATAGTGTCTTGGCAACTTTATCTGCCAGGTTCCATCAGGACCTGTGAATTCATCTCACCAGTTCTCATGGACTTGTGCACCTGCAGGGTCCTTAGATGGTCTCAAACCTGACTTCCTCCTACAATGGGTGGTTTCCTATTCTACCAGTCCCTGCCTTTGCCTTCTGTGACTTGGGTGGTGTGGCTAGATAACTTGCCAGTGAAGAGGCAAAAAAGTCATCGAGTACCTTAACCTTGTCCCTATCCCAGGTAAGTAGACCTCCTGTTTGATTCCAGAGTGGGACATTTTATGTATTCACAGAATTCCTCAGGGGATTCTAAACTTCAACTTGCATTAAAAACAAAGCCTTCTGTCCTTCCTCTATGTAGCATTTTAAGTGTGTATTTGTTATTGTCACAGGGAGCCATGTCTAGTTATTCTTGAGTGAGCGATTTCTTTGCAATTTCTTCACAGAAAAGATATTAGGAGAGTAAGAGTAACTGAGGTTGATAAAATTGGGCAATGAGGTCCTCTTCTTCTTCACCTCCCCCCCATATACTTCAAATTTTTGTATTAACTATACACTAGTGACTACATGATCTAACAATACAAGTATAAGCAGCTGATGCTCTCTTAAAATTATGATCTTAATGGGAGTTTATTTCTTCAAGCAGCAAATTCATTTGCTGAGATCAGCATAGTGGTAGCAGAAAATTAAAATTAAAGTAAAATTGTAACTGTCAGCGTCTGATACAGAGCAATACACCCATAACCATTAAAACTTATTGTTATCTCTGAAGAGGGAAAGCAATGATGATGACTTTTCTTAACATTTTCAATTCAACCCTGTTGCAGGGTCACTTTTTAAAAAAGAATTATGTGTACAAAATGCCCTTTCCATACTACAATGTTAGCCTCAAAATCTTGGGTTTGAATTTTCCTGCTAATTCTCACAGAGTATTCTAGCCCTGTAAATCTTCTTATAAGACTAGGTTTATTTTTTTCAGACTAAAAAGAAGTCAAATCTAGAGCATACCATGTCAGCTGCAGCATGTTAGTAAAGTTATTTTGCCTTTTTTTCCCTGAAAAATCAAAATGTTATTGTAATGGTGTACAGTTCAGCAATGACCCAGTGCCAAAAATCTTGACAGATGTTTCATGCTATATTTGTGCCCACACACCCAGTATGAGATAAGCTTCTGATGGGTACAGTGTGTGTGTGAGGTCCAAATGGCCCTTGAGAAGCAGTCACACACTGATACTGCATGCTTGGAAGGGATTCAAAAGGTTTAGTTCTCTCCATTAATAGTGGAAATGGGGAGGTTAAATTTTTCTAGGGTCAATCTGCATAGAAATTTAATGACAAGTCCTGTGCTATACTGCATTTTTTTTAACATGATAATGAAGTTAATTTTAGAGAAAATACTAAAATTTTCAGAATGTCACATACCTAGTTAGCATCTTTCAGGTCTTGGGACAATAAATAGAAAACTTATCTTTTCTTAAATTGTAGCTCTTTAAAAAAAAATCTACTTTGAGAACTGAAAATGTAAGCTAAAAGTTAAAATAAATCTGCTGGTGACAGGCTGCAAACACCTTTCATAAGGTACTATACATTTCTGTATTTAGAGTTGCACCCCCTGAAAATGATTGTTGACATTGCAATAATAGGCCTTATGGTGACAAGAAGGTACAGCTTTGTAGATGTACTTTCTATGATCTATACAATGGACAATACACTCCATTCTTCATGTGCATAGGTTTTGCTCCTCAATTAGTTTCTCCCTCTTAGTTCCAGTCCTCTGGCTGGAGAGAAGGGATGCCATCCAGAGGAACGTGGAGAGGCTAGCGAGATGGGGCCATGCCAGCCTCATGAAGTTCAACAAGGCCAAGTGCCAGGTCCTGCACATGGATCAAGGGAATCCCAAGGACAGATATAGTCTGGGCAGAGAATAGATTGAGAGCAGCCCTGAGGAGAAGGGTGTGTGAGCCCCCACCATAAAAAGGACATGGGTCTGTTGGAGTGAATCCAGAGGAAGGCCACAAAGATGATCAGAGGACTGGAGCACCTCTACTATGAAGACAGGCTGAGAGAGCTGGGGTTGTTCAGCCTGGAGAAGAAAAGGCTCCAGCAAGACCTTATTGCAGCCTTCCAGTATCTAAAGGGAGCTTACTAGAAAGCTGGAGAGGAAGTTCCCACAAGGGCATGTAGTGACAGGATGAGTAGTAATGTTTTCAAATTGGGAGAGGGTAGATTTAGATTCAGTATTAGGAAGATACATGAGGGTGGTAAGACACTGGAACAGGCTACCCAAAGCAGTTGTGAATGCCCTATCCCTGGAAGTGGCTGGCTGGGGCAACCAGCTCCAGTGAGCTGTCCCTGTCCCAGGCAGGGTGGTGGTAACTAGATGATCTTTAAGATTCCTTCCAAACTTAAACCATTCTATGATTCTGTGATGTTTACATTGAAGTCTTTTTTCACCTACAGTTGCCTGAACAAGCGTAAAAGCTGAAACATTCCATAAATTATTCTATGCAGGAACTTCTACTTTCAGAACTTAAAATGGAGCTCATGTACCTAAACATTTTACTGCAGTTGATCATTTAGATTGTCCTTCCAGATATCTTATTAAAGGGCCTTATTTTCCAGATTGCTGGGGAGACAAAACTTGAGGCAGAGCTTCCCCACAACAAAACACATAGCCCTTTCTAGCAATGCTCATGTTAATATATGTAGTATTTTATGCCTCCTAATAATGTTCTTTTACCACCTACAGGTGATGTTATGCAGTGTGCTTAAAGCACATTATTTTTCAGGTATATACTAACAAAACTAATAAGCACATCTTTCTATAGGTTTTGCTTCTTTACCTCAAAAAGTAATGAAGATTCTTCACTTCTAATTACATATAGAACGTGTGAGGTATTGCTACTTTGTAAACCAAATTTTAAAATGGAAATTAAAGAAAATATTTTGTCTGCCATAAATACTGTAAAAAAGTTACAAGATAAAACTAATAACCATCACCACCTGTTTTCTTTGTTTCAATATGAAAGTGAAGGACAACAAAACATCAAATGAATGCACCAAGTAATACATGCAAACTACTATGGAGTTCACAGGGAAATGAAATACCACATGAAGTATATTTGAATCTATTCATAAAACACAGTCTTATAAATAAGACATTATAGGTCATTCACTGTGTGTATAAGAAGATTTCATGCTTTTACCACAGACCACATCATGACAGCACTGAGATCTACTGAGCCCAAGTCAGCTGTTTCTGCTGGTGGTTTAAAAGCCACAGTATTTGCAGAGACTCTATGTATAAACACACTACACAAACCAACAAATGGAAGAACTAACTAGATCACTGCTGTCAGTCTAGTTTAGTTTGTTAATTATTCAGAAACAGGCAAACTTAATCACTAGGCACATACAACTTGAATATTGCCAGTTATGTACACAAAGGATATCATGTTGAATTGCACCTATTTCAGTATCAAATGCCATCATAAGGCAACACTCAAAATGCAAAGCTCCACCAAACACTGAAAAGGAAGATTCAGTTCCAAAAGACACATTAATATGCAATTATATATACAGAAGGTGCTACACAGAATGTCCACTCAACCTATTGCACAAATTTTCTCCAGATTTATGCTTGCAGCAATTTAGTGTCTTCTTTCTAAGGTTTCTCCTGAATTGACTTTGTGGTGTATAATAATCTCAATTAACAAATAGCATATAGTAATATATACTAGCTGAGTAGGAAACATGACTACCATGAAGCTAACAATATAAAAACACAAAACTGAAATATTTATAGATGTTTTTCCGTGCTTATTCAATTGTATTATCCCGGGAATATACCTCTTTATTGGTTTATACTTTGTTCTTGAACAACTTTTATCTTCATGGCCACTAAGTACTTTGACTAAGTAATAATGAGCTAAAACTTACATACATGTTTCTCTGTCTCCATTATTTATGTAGCTTTTGCATGTAGCTAACACAATTATGTCTTACTTCTAGCGTTCAAGACAGATGTTCTACTGGATCAACTTCTATCCAGTCCTCATTGATTTCCATCATATTTTATTGTCAACAAACTGTTGCTCTGTAGCTGAAAGGGCTTCAACATGCACATGAGACTATCCCATTATGTGTCATACTTTCTGGCCCAGCAGTGAT
This sequence comes from Thinocorus orbignyianus, assembly GCA_013400375.1. Lineage (NCBI taxonomy): Eukaryota > Metazoa > Chordata > Aves > Ciconiiformes > Thinocoridae > Thinocorus > Thinocorus orbignyianus. Next base: position 64,565 of record VXBW01003931.1, on the reverse strand, counting down.
ATCTCCATAAATATTTCACACAGCAATCATAGCAGCTGCTCATCGTGGGTTTCGAGTTTTATAAAAATTCTAGTTAGAAATCCCCATGCTGTTCCAAGCAGTTTTATGTTTGTTATTTTAATTAAAAGGGGGATGGAAATAAAGTGAAGCATTTTTCTCTATTAATGCATGTAGTCTCCAGCAGAAGACATCTTACCTGCTACGACTGTAGCACACAAAAAAAACCTGACCAAAACCAGCAAACCCAAACCAGAAAAGAAAAACAGCACAAAGCTGTGAATAGCAAAGAATATAAAAAATTGCAAAGCTCTTCAAGGCTAGTAAGTGGAACTGTTATTTAACAACAGTGTGCGTTTCACACATCTGTATCATCCCAAATGCATCCATTATAACAATTCATTTAGGACAGCATGATTCTGAATTGACTTATAAAGCTTTAAAATGACTTTAAATCAAGTACATTATTAGCACGGGATGCCCCCTGTACAGGTCCAAAGGGAAGAAAAAGAAAATCAAAATACTTAGCATCTACTACTGATTGGCTGAATTCTTGCCAATCTTACCTACTTTAGTCATCTGCTACTTGACTGTTGCACTCTGAAGCTTTTTTTACACAGCATGTTTGGATAGCATTTTTTTTCTTCAATAGACCACTTAACACTGAGTTGTTTGGCCGTAATGCAGGAAACCCCAGAAAATTTGTACTGTTTGCTTTTCACACATAATCTCAACCTTTCTTTCAGTTTGCATGCCTTGAAACAAACAAAAAAAAAAAACACAATAGACTGATACATAACACAGGACAATTTCCATTGTGTTAGTCAATATCCTTCCAGTTACTTTGACTGCTCACTGGCAATTTTGCAAAACACTTTCAAAGTGTGCATGGGAGACTGAGTAACAACATACAAAAAACGCTTGAGTAGCATTTTAGACTGACTGGGCTAGGACGTTTAGTCCTCTTCAGTGCCTTAATGCCTAACTCTCACTATTTCATTAGACTTAAGTAATTTTTAAACTTAAAAAAGCTGAGGCACTTTTAAGTCCTCTTCATGTACATAGCCTCAAATCTTTGAAAAATAAAGTGCTAAAACAAATATCTATTTAGCTGGTCTGTGGACTGTAGCTTCAGTATTCAGAAATGTCCAACATGCTTTAGCTTATTACTAAAGAAGGTAGGAAAACAAAGACTGATTTTTGTTACACATCAGTAAAAAAATACTAACTCCATATGGCTCTGAGATAGATTTTCCATAACACCTCAAGCACTCAAGAAAACAGAAATGCCACAAAAGTTTATAATCAGTCCTACTAACAAATGCAGGAAGATCCATAAAGTAGGTAAGGTTTACTTATACAGGAACTTAAGTAATTAATTACTAACAAGTTTTGCAATTGTTTTTAATAGCTTTGTCTTTCCTATGAGATTCATGCTTGAAATGAGATTATGTTTGTCTGAGTGCATGAACATGATCTGAAAATCATTTCATGGTAGGAGCCACTGTCTCAGTAGCTCTGAGATGCTTATATGCCTTTCCTTACAGATATTTATGCATCAGCTTGACTTGAAATCTATGGGTATTTTGACGGATTGAAGTCAAACAGTTGCACACACAGTGGCAGGATCAAAACATTATGCATGACCTTTTTCACCTATTCCAGTGAACAGGGTGTGCAAAAGACAGTTCTTCAATAGTAAGTGCTAAGCAAGAGTAAAAATGGTACTTACATAAAATCAGAGCTCTGTTTGAATTAAAATTAAGTGAATCTGAAAATTGTGTTATCTTTTTTAAGCATAAAAATAATTTATTTTTTATTTATTTATTAATAATTTATTTACTACTCTCAGCATCAGTTACTGCAGGTTTAAATCAGAGAATTTCATTTTGTTATCCACTTCCCAGGGAAGTATTTTGCAAGAATAAAGTTGTTTTTTACTGGTTCTTAAAATTCTTTTTTTCTAGAGAAACAATCAGAGCAAGACAAGGTCAGAGAGATACATGGTCATACAAGAAAGTAAACAGAAACTATATCTAACTGAAAGGAAAGCAAAGGGTTTTACAGAATCAAGTGGTTTATAAGAAAGAAGCTGATCCATGAGATCAACTAAGCCTGTTTTCCTGTGGACTTAGCCTTCATCCCAAGCACAGCTCCCAGCCTTCCCGGTGCGGTTGCACTAGACATCTCTGAGCAGCAGTTTGTCCTGCAGATCTACAGGCAATCAGGTGGCTGACCTCCAAAAGTACAAAAATTAAAAAAAAAAA
>VXBW01003931.1:36804-62292 GCA_013400375.1 Thinocorus orbignyianus | reverse complement strand
AAAAAAAAAAAAAGACAGATGGCTGAGTTATATCTCTCCTTAGTGGATGGCATGAAGCTAACTGTTCTGACGAAGTTTGCTGAATTTTTCTGGTAGTTTCATGTATCTATATCTTCTGTGTCTGCCAAATTTGGTATGGTTTCACTTATAGACAAAAAAATTCTCAAGGAGGACACAGAACAACCCCATATTCTGTGAGCAAATCTTAAGCAACAAGGGGACTGACAAGAACAGGTCATATAGGTCTTGTATTTTTAGGAAGTCAAGTTAAAGAGATTCTTCATTTCAGTGTTGTTTCAAATGACGGGACACCCAAAGAAAAGCAGAGCCATGCTCAAGAAGATGATGTCGAAAAATCAAACCCAGCTAGCTGGAAAGGAAACATGGGCATATTACCTGGTAAGCAAAAGTCACAAAAGTTAGACTAGTGTATGTACATGGAAGACACAGCCTTACAAGAAGGTAAATTGTTTTCATAGCATCAGAAATTTAAACTTCGTTAAATCGCACATGAAGTGTCCTTTTTTTCTAGCTGTCCTACCACATACTGTAACGTGGACACAGTACCTGATTTGGGTTTGTTTCTAGAAGGTTACGCCCCTATGCAATCAACCACTGTATGTCCTTATGTTCCTGTAGGCACAAATACCTGATTTACAAAGCATTTCAAATGAAGGTCGTTCAGTTTGACCAAAATGAAATACAATAGCAATGTAGCCTTTTTCATCTCCTGCACAAATTTCCTTCCATGTGTCACATTGTCAGCCCTCATTTCTTCCGTCTCATTTCATGTTTCCTGTTATAGCTGTTTTAGTATGTTTATTTGCCAATATTTTGCTGGAACTGCTTCAGTTCACTTATCGCAGGTAATCACTTCGGTGTTTTGGAGCCTCCATTATCTGTAGCCTGACAGTTTGCCATTTGAAAGAATGGCAACAGATGCCTGAGCAAAGCAAAGCACAAAGGTGGAGATGTGGATTTGCATTAATTGGCAGGCTTTTCCTGATCTATGAAACCAGCCTCTACATCTAGCCAATTAAAACATGACAAGTGAGACATTTTTAAAAGATAACTAGGTGAGAAAAAAAAAAAACATTCTAAAAAGCACTAATTTTCTCTCTCTCCAGCTTGCATTTCTGTCACAGCTCAGTCACTTCTTAAAGGTTTATAGGTTACCAAATACTTTCAATTTTGTAATACCATCTTCCTCCAGCTGGACATGTGGCAAGCGCATCAAACACTATAAACAATTATCTTGCAATTTTTCTAAGCACTTTGATTCCCTTTTTCGCTATTTATTTAAACAGCAAAACCTTTACTGCCTTCAGACCAACTGAATCTACTTCATTATTCTGTTTTTATTTCCAAACAAGATTAATATTTCCTCACTTTGCTCCTTTAAAGACAGCTTCCAAGCAAAATACCGGGAGCAAAACAGGTCTCAAGTTAGCCCAGACATTACTAGAAGTTCCTGAATAATTTGGAAGGAATGACAATCTCCATACTCTGCTTGGATTTTATTTTCCAGGTTTCACCTCTGCTCCAGAGCTCCAATTCATGCTAAAAATCCACATATTCAATACAAATGTTTAAAGATTAGTAATGGTGAGAAAAAACTTCATACGCACCCCTGGGGCTCCCATTTTGTGCATTTACTAAGGAATTTAGTAGACTGGAGAGGACCGGGTGTTTTATAACCAGCTACCAGCATTCACATTACACAGATTTTGAAAAGCATACACAGGAGTAGGCAGGCCAAATTCATATGATTCCTCTGAATAGCAGACTCACTCTTCTGAGCATATTTGTCATGAGAGCAACACACAAATAACGTATTCCGGCTTTTTTAAATCATTTATTACTGAGATACAAGATTAATTGGCTCTCTCTGCAATTTTGTAAAGCTCCTTGAATCTGACATTATTGCCTGGGGATTTCTGTCTCTGGGGAAAAAGAAACACAAGAACCCATACAAAAATATAGTTACACAGAGTGCTGCACAGACACATCATAAACAGGTATATTCATGTATATACCACAAGAATTAAGTCACTGCCACTGCAAAAACAGAAATCAAGCAGACAAAACACACCAGTCACATTTCCGCTAAGAAAATACCTTTGCAAAAGCTGCATATTTTCTGCTCTGCACTCTAAAGACCTAGAATTAAAAAAAAAAAAGCAATCCTAAGCAATCCTAAGGTTCACACATTTCTGTCCATAATATATTGGTCGACATGCTTGGGTCTGCTGTATTTACAACAAGCCCATTTTGGATCATTTTGTTCAGACATTTCTAATCAGGTGCAGAGAAACTCTGAATGCAAAGCTTATATACAAAATACTTGAAAATTCTAAATAATAATATTTATGGTATTCACATGCAAAATAAAATGCTAATCTTCCCCTTTCTCAGTATTCATGCAGCCAGGGAGAATGTCTCTTTCCATCACAGTGAATTTTGGCATTAAGTCATTCACTTTAGAGAAGTACTCCAATACAAAGAATTAGCTTATTTTAACAGAGGCTCCAGCTTCCACTCCCAAACACAGCTTCAGATTACTTTATCATCATTCTTCCTTAGCACAACAGCGATATATACAGTCTTGATTTTGAGATAAAAGAACACAAAACAAGTACAAAAAGTTCAGATGAGTAGTCTCAACTGTAACAACTAATTACTATCACTCCCTTGCTAAGACTCCTGGAATCCTACAGATTTATCAGTCAGAGGCTTCAATAAAGTTCTGGAGACTTTATTTGCTTTAGAAGCTTACTTCTGGCTCATAAATGAAAACTTACACTCAACTACAATGTTCAGTTGTATAGTCTCACTTGCCCATGGATTTCTTTCTAAAAATAATCATGCTAGTTAGAAGATGCAACTCTCAAAAAGTTTTAAACAATCCTTGAGATTCTTCTTAAGGCTCAAATCTGTGGTAGTTAATACAGCCTCAAAGATATCAGTCCATGAATTCAGCAGTCCAAACAGTAGTTCACAGAACACATACAAATCCCAGAAAAGACTGTCAACTGCTGTTCGAAATGTTTTACCACAGTTACCATTCTCACGCTAATAGCGCCCAGTGAGATACACACACGGTATTAGTTGCTAAATGTTGTTTAATGCGAGATATAAGCTGATATTAAGAAAAAATAATAAAATCCAAAAACAAAACTGAGAAAAAGAAACCAAGAGACACTGTGCAAGAACAAATAGATCTTCTCTTGCAAGAACCCTTATAGAATTTACACATCATATTTGCATTGGAAGGGACCACTTGAGATCATCTAGTCCAGCCCACCTGCTGAAGGAAGGTCAAATAGAATACATTGCTCAGGATCATATCAGGTTTTAAACATCTCCAGGAATGGTGACTCTGCAACTCCCTGGGCAATCTGTTACAATGTTTGACCACCTTCACAGTTAAAAAGTAATAATTCTTGCGTTCAGAACAAACTTTTAGTCAACTCATCCACCATGAAAACAAGGGCCTTCTTTGGAGAGCTGCTTTCCAACTGGAAAGCTGGGTGGCCTCTTGCATTTTGCCAGTACATGGGGTTGGTTATTTGTCCCTGGGTGCAGATCTTTGCACTTCCCCTTGAAGCTCATGAGGTTTCCATTTGCCCATTTCTCCTTCTTGTCAAGGTGCCTCTGGGTGGCAGCAAAACCATCTCTTCTACCAGCCACTCCTCCTTAGCAGGTCTACCCCACCACTCAGATCACTAAAGGTGGACTGGATGGGCCTCAGTATCAAACTATGGGGTACAGCACTAGTGACTTGACTCAAACCGGACTTTGTGCTTTGGCCCTCTAGGACCAGTCATTTGAGGAGTTTTTAATTCACCCACCCTGTCCAAATACTTAACACACACTTGTTCAGCTTGCCTGTGATATTTACCTTTACTCAGTAAAACGTGTCACAACACCAACTGCCCCCCACTATCTATTTCAGTGTTATATTAATATAACACTTCAACGACACAAGGTAAGTGGGTAAAGTTAGTCAGTTCTAAATATTTGGTCTCTTTTCTAATCATTGTGCTACTCCTCCTAAACTAACAATGATAATCTTTAACAAATCATAGGCTAGATTATAAATTGCAACATCCTTCAGCATTAACAGTAATTTTACACCCTGGCAATACTTCCTTCCTCCTCCACCCAAATAACCACTCCAGTGCAACTAAGAGTGCTGATAACTTCCTCAGGAGAGGAAGCTCCTGTTGCTCTACCCCACAAGTTCTGTAATCTGCGCAATCATGTTAAGCAGCAGAAACTGTAGGCTATGATCTCACAGCCTAGGACAGAACAAGAGAAGCAAGTTTAACAGTTCAGCTACCAGACTACATAATACTTCTGTATTATGATTTAGTGATTTTCCATGGTAGAGCTGGAAACTGAATACAGAGTTTTGGGCCATACTCACAAACTTTAAGGAAGATCAGTATTTAGTTATTTCAAGGGAAGTTACCCATCTTGCTGAGTCTATTTATATGGAAACAGGAGACATTCAGATAAACAGCACAACCATAAATTCATAACTTTTATAAAATAGCAAGGGCATAAATTTATAATTCATACATTGTTGTATTTGTCCCCATTTCTTCTCCACCAGAACAACTGTGAAGTCTTGTGCTTTCAGGAGGCATAGTCTATTTTGTTTTGTTTCCTGAACAGTTCTTTCTAGTCATAGAGGATCCTCCTCTTGAGTTGTATATTTAATCAGTTGAGACATGACCCATATGTCATAATCCTCTCCTGTAGCCCTTGTTTAAAAATTTTGGTAGGATCCATGTAAACCAGACAAAAAAAGGCACACATGGCTACAGAAGAGTGACAGGCATAGCCAGTGCAAGAGAAATGAAGTTTACATTAATTAAAGTAAGCAAGGGCAGAGGATATCTTGCTCATTAAAAACTCCCAGTCATTACTGAATGATACTTCAGTAGCAGGCAAATATAGCACAGTATCTGGTAAGAGTGACTAATTTCAATAGCACATCTGTGCTATACACATCTGCTACACAAATATAGTTTTAATAGCATGCAGTGTATAGGCCTTAAAGGAACAACTGAAGCTGCGTTTTGATAGTTTTGATGCTTGCACATATATTCTTCACTAGTTTTCAGCATTGTGGTTTTTGGAGTTGAGAAACCTAGAACTCAGTCAGTTCAAAATGACACAGCAGACAGAAGTAGTAAGAAAATAGGTTTTATTCTCAAGTTTTCTAGAAAAATGTTAACAATGCTTAGAGAAAGCAGCTACACAGCCACTTTCTGTATATATTCCAGCTAGAAACTCAGGCACTTAATTTAACAAATATTTTGCTGTTGCAAACCCAGCTGTCCTATAATAACTATTTTTATTTTTCTACAAATACTAAAAAGTGAATTTATGCCAATAAGATAGCATGTAAAAATATTTTAACACACATCTATACTTGCACATGCCCAAGTGTATCTACAGTCAAAATCCCCAAATAAGGCACTAGCCCAGATTATGTGCACATTAAAATACGTCCATTTTAAACATCTACAGTTCCCTTTAATATACCAAGTTAATTGTTTTCTCCCACTAGTCTCACTTCAGAATCACTTTAAGCAGGGGGATATGGGGCTCAGTCAGCCCAGTTCAGCTCATTTTACCTTTTTTTTTTTTGATCAGAGTATTCCACCTTGTTTCACTTAAGTTATAACTAGACAATTAAAATTAGACTGCAAATTTAAGTGTCACAATGGATTACTAAAAAGTATGTTTAGCAAATTGGAGAACAATACAGAGATTCACAAATATTTTAAGCTGTTCCAGAATTTCGTATGATCTTTTATATTTAAGTAATGGTGTAACAAGAACTTTGGTACAAGTGTCATAAGAGTGCTTATTCTTACTGGCTCTTTCAAAACCCCCAACATGCTCAAGAGTTATGCGCGTACAGAAGATACCATTTCCGAATCCTTTTGTGACACAGCTGCACTTGCTGGTGGAGGCTTATACAAATACACTGCCATGACAACAAAGATGATCGTGACAATTTTGCAAGCAGCACCTAAATGCAAAGACAGAAGAGTAATCGCTGCAGTCACCTTCAAAAGTAGACAAGAGCATTTCAGTCATTTACAAAGTTTCACATGATGAATTACACCATAAAGCTTTTAAACAGATGCTGTGACTGTCACTATTTTACACGAACTGCAAAGGGCAGGTAAAGGCAGTCATACCAAATGACTTCAGACCCCACATCTGCCTGCAGCTCTTACTTGCAGCAGCTATTGCCATTACTTCAGCTCTGTATTTCTTCATCCCATTCTAGCCTGCAGTGCAAGTCTTCCTTATTTCTTGCTTCAGTACTGCTCTTCATTGCATCAATATTCTCTTCGCTATAAACTAAAACTCTCCACATACAAACCTGTTAAGCATTCTCTCCTTGGCTAATTTAAAAGGATGTTTCATTTATTCATCATTGGTACATAATGGTGTTTGTACAACCCGGGGCGTCAACAAGTAGGAGAAAAGGAAGGATGGTATTTTATCACAAATATGCCTGAGATACTGAAATTTGTGACTCCTGCTTTTTCAGTTTCAAGATTAGATGTTAGCAGTTCAGTTTATGCTTTGCATGTATCACAGTTGCTAGAAGACAGGGCAACAGCAGTTACCACAGATGTAAACTCAGCCTGCTTTTTATTCCCCTCGACATACATCTGTCACACACTTGATGGGAACAGATCACTAAACAAGTTGGGAAAATTTCTGATGCACATTCAGAGATATTTTCAAGACCTCGATAACACTTTAGGGAAAAGAACTGGATTATAACAAGAGGAAGAAAGTTCCTCAGACCTTAAGCTGCCAACAGACCAAGCCAGGTAAGACAGAAATGAGTCAGTCAGTAAATAAAGTGTGACAATGAAGAATGGCTGAAAGTAAAAACATTTTGTATTGTTGGTAGTAAAAAAAAATTTCTAGGTGATTTTTAAGAGCCACTAATGTAGTCCTGCTCCTTCCATATTTTACTTTATTTATGAAAAAGTTGAGTTTAAGAAAAAACAAAACAAACACTGCTGCTAAAAAATAAAAGTTCTATTTTAAAGTAATCCCATTGAGCAGTCAAGGTCAGTGTATTTATTACCTTGTATNTCCCCAGAGCCTTCTCTTCTCCAGGCTGAACAGCCCCAGCTCTCTCAAGCCTGTCATTTAATATGAAGAAGTCACTTACTTATGCCCATCAGCAGATAAGCCATTCTTTCATTGTCATAAACCCAACAGGCTCCTTTAGTTTTACATTCATCAATATCCCACAGAGTACAACTGTTGTCTATAGCAACACCAAACAAGATTGGTCCGGGAATAGTACCTAAAAAACACAGTAAAATGTCAGAATGTTTGAGTTACTTGTAATAGTCTTACCTGGTCTGGATGATACAGTGAAATGCCAGGCTAGTGGGGAAGACAAAATGTTAGAACCCCACACTAAACATAACACTTTGATTAAAGTCATATTACACCAAATGAGTAGATTAGAGGCAACTGTTTCAACCAAGAAATTCATACCTAGCAGTCGTAGAAACACTGACTGAACTCCAAGAGCAAATGAGCGCTGTTTATCTGGCACACACCTGTAAACAAGATTTGCGATTTAAGGCTTGGTAAATAAGTTTTAACAGTTTGATTTCTCTGCTTTGTCCCCTGGTGTATATGCTTTGTCTTAGTACATTAACCTGTTAATTGCAGAGGGTTTTAGAAATCCAGTGTGCAGAAAAAGTAATCAAACAACTTCAAGTGATGTTTTGACAAAAGATAAAGGTTACTCCAATAGTCCATCAAGGAATTTTAGACTGAGCTAGTTTAACAAAACAGTAAAAGTAGAAAGCTAGCTTACCAGCAGCACCCTAATACACTATTGAACTTTTTGTTCTACAGAAAAGCCAAGGATTTAAGGACAGTGCTAGGATGAAATCCTGATCTACTGTTCCCAAAGAAGGAATATATGAATTTAGACAAGGCTTCAGCATAGCAAAAAGTGTTTTATTTCTCATAAATTTTTCATATAGTCATCTGACTTTAAAATTAATCAGTTCTGGTCCTATACTATACAAATCAGTATATTGATTCAATAACTAGCACAACCTTCTTACCACCTACCTATTTCTTTCAGATATTCCTCCAGCAACAAACATTGTATCTTGACAGTGTCTTAAAGATACTGTCACAAAGATTAAATACAACCTAACTTAATTTATACAATTTAGTTTCAGCACTGTTTTCCTTCAATAAACTGTATCATTGAAGCACTGTCAGTGCTAAAAAGGGAGTTGCTCATTCTGGAGTACGTATAAGGATTGGCTATAGAAAAACATTGAAGATGAGCAGTTATCAGTAGTCACTGTTAGGATACCCTTACACATAATGACAAGTAGAAGTAGGAGAAATCAGTTTTGCACAGTGTGAGTGGTTATTTTGAGCACTAGAACACTATCATAAACACATGGGTTTACACCTGAAAGTGCACAAAACAGGCCCATTAAAAATGTTTCAGAATATATGGTAGTAACTTATCTCACATCTAGCTACTTAAATGAGGTTTTGCACACTGAAACTGCTGTACAGTCCCCTCTTCAACTGACAGGGGAAAGTTTTTGTGGAAGAGTACAAGGGTCCAAAATTTCAAGTGTTACTGCTTCAAATTATCTAAATAAAACTACATCAGCTTAGTTTTGAAGATAATGCAACACTTCACATTATTCTGCCCACACACTAATATGACAGGCTGTTAATTCCAGATTTGCACCAACCCTGAATAGGCAGCTACTACAGAGCACTGCTGCAGCCTATAATTGGTCTCCTCAACCCCGTGCCTAGAAGGCTGGAAAAAGAGCATCTAACCACACCCTCCCAAAACATCATGTTTATGGTACACACATACCTAAGCGCCATGATTAGGTACAAGTCAGATTTCAACACAGTGAAACAGTTCTATTTTCAGAATAAGGACCACACAAAGAAAAAACAAAACTTCACTTTCATGCATTTGAAAGACCATCAAATCACCGGTTAACAGCCACATAGTCACTGTCACATTTTATATTAACAACTACCAAACATACAACACCAGTATCACACAAGAAGGTAGTATACAGTACTTGACAGACTGCAACTTTGCAAGTCAGAACCCTGAACTGAGACAGGAATATGAGCATAATTGCTATTTTGTTCCCTTCTTGGTACAATCTGAAATGCTGAGATTATCAATATACAAGCTAGTTGAGTATTTTCTTCATCCAAGCACACAGCACATTTATGCCTTCTTGCTTTGACTAGAACAGTCATGAGTGCTCCCATAAAAGAGGGGGTTTGCAACAAGCAGGAAAGTTGTTTGTTCATTTTCTTAATAAATTCCAATAGCATCTACTAACCAAATGTAATTACAGAGACAGTGAGCACTAGTATGACTATTTGAAGCAGACAATGTCTGCTTACCACATGAAGTACTACAAAGGAAATCCCTTGCACTTTGGTTTAAGTCCATTCCAAAACAAAACAAATTAAGATTATTTCACTGATCTGAGTTTTCAGAAGAATCACCTATTTCTCTGCCAAAAAACATACCTGAGAATGGCCACAGTTGTTGGAGTAACAGCCATAAATGTAAAAACAACAGTAAAAAAGAAGAAGGTCAAGAATAAAGGTAAAACTTTGCACTGTGTTGGGCATTTCCCAGCAAGAGCTTCAAAGAAAGAGTCTTCTGAACCATTTTCTCTTTTTGGATCTCCAATACAGGAACAGTTGTGGTAAGCCTACAAATAAATTATAAAACAAAAATATAGCTCTAAGAATTATACTAATACAGTAGATGTTCATTGGTTCTACATCATGCTGAATAAAAGAATAAATCCTGACTTTACACTATGGGAAACAGGCCATTTCCTGATGATCATATGACACTAACCCTCATTTTTAAAAACTGGTTTAGCAGAACTTGACTGATCCAGCTTACCAGAGCAAAAGTAATTTTTAGTTTTTAGATCACAAAATGGAGACTGTCACTATCTTTTTTGAACAGTAATTTTTTTAGGTAAAAGCATATAGAAAACTTCAAAGAAGATGTGAGCTAAAGGCACAATCAGTTGCAGTAGATAACACTACACAAAGCCACCAAAAAAAGCAAGCTTTGGAATGCCAACTTTTTGCACTCAAATTTTATTACAAATCAGAGAAGATAACACCAGTTACCATATACTATTGAGAAAGGGCAAGCTACAGTGTTAAAAACAATTTTTTTAGTATCAAAAATTAGATATAAAAATTTTTGAAAACATGTCATTTTCAAGCAAATTACCTATTTTAAAATGTTATAAACAGCATGGAGGGTATGAAGGATTGGACGAAGGGAGGAAATGTCCCTTTTCTCTTTCCCCATGAAAGCAGTTTAATTTGGAAAGTGGACCTTCTGAACAAAGGGCAGCCAAAGCTGCAGTTCCCTTACAGCAGAAGATATCCTACATTGTTCTAAAGTCATTTTTCCAATACTGAAATAACATAATGTTTATTGTTACCTAGTTTATTAACCAAAACTGCTGATCATTTCTGTAACATTCAAAAGCTATACTCTGAAGAACTTTAACTATCTTGACTATTAAAAAACTGTTACTTGAACTGGGTTAGTTCTTTAAATCCACTTCCACTTGTGCCACTATTTCTTCAAGCCTTATTCTTCAAGTTAAGATAATACATATCCAATTACAACAGTAGCACAACGAACTGGAAAGCATATATTCTTCAGAAATGCTGACAAGTCCCAGATCACCTAGCTAGAAAGCCTTAGTGATAGTCAGGCTGGTTTTTGTACTTGGCTGTATTGACAGAGAGAGATGAGCTCTTCTCTTAGGACTTAAACATGAAAGAACAGAAATAATGTCAGCCTGCTTCTGTAACAGGTGAGCAAGTGGAACAGTTTTATGCTTTTCATTTAAATCCACCAAAGTTTGTTTTCAGAGGGAAATATATTTGAGGTGTAAAGTTTTCACAGCAAGGAGTTTCCTATGTTTTCTTCCAGATTAATGCCTCCTCTCATTTACCAGTTTCTATCCTGACGTAAGTCCCCTGAGGCATCCTCTGGTTGAGCTTGCCTGCCTTTAGGATCTTTCTACACACCTCCTATATTCCTGCCCAAGAGTTTGTTTTTCTGGTAGAGATAAACACAGGAAGTCTTTCAGTTCTGGAAAGCTTGATAATAACCAGCCACTTTCATAGCATACCGTTCCTACATCAGTGGTAACTAACATTTAAGGTTTGGAAACTCACAATAGCAGGTTGCTATGTAAACAATCATTACATTATGCTTATAACTTCTAGGTAAGAACTGCAGTTTAATGTCAAGGCAGTTCCTCCTTTCTACTTTTCCGATTGTCAACTCTAAAGTATGTTCAGGCTTAATGCATTTTCAGCATTAGAAAGTTCAGTAGAAATAAAGACAACTGACCAATAAACACCTAAAATGGAAGAAGGCTCAGAGGAGTCGGGAAAGGGTGATGTGCCCATGAAGCTCACAGAACAACACAGGCTGAGAGCGATCACAGCTGTTGCATAGAAAGCTATGTAGAAAAACAGCTGTGTCAGTTGAGTGGATCAAGCAGTGGTGTAATTGTTTCTCCCTCATTCATTAAGAGAGTGTGAATGTCTCCCTAAGTTAGCCAGATCGGCACTGGAGTCAGCCAATGTGGCTGAGCTCAACACCAACTATAAAAAGCCAGACAACTAGCAGAAGAACTTCTAGGAGAGCAATGGGCTTGAACATGCTTCAGATCATGTATGCCCTCCCAAGAGCTGGGGAGGCCCAGCATCCTGACAGTGAGCATGTTATAGACACCAATAGTGGGAATTACACTAGTATTGTCACTGAATTGTGCATTGCAATTGCTTTATCTTGCTAAGTATAGCTTACATTTGTATTGTGGTTTCAATATATTTTGTATCACTTTAAGTCAGAAATCCTGAGTAATATCAACTGCCACCAAGTAAGTCAATTTTATATTAAACATTACATTCTCCACAAGTGGAATATATAAAAGCACTTGGTCAGAGAGTGTCAGACTTTGACATATACCAACATTCATCCTACTTAGACATTGGTTTTCAACCCACGCCTATTTTTCTTCTTGTAATTACCACTTAGTATGATAGGAAATCACAGTACTTTTGAATCTAAGGTAAAAATGTTTCTGATATAGAACATATTTTAGAGGAAACCAGAAGAGACTATGTCAGCTATACTTGTAGCATAAAATACCTTTTTATTGTTGTTGAAAAAATGTGATGAACATCCTGCAAAACAGGGAGAAAAGTACTGGATTTTGTCTCTGCCACAAACTGGGTAGTACATAAAGCGCAAACAGCCACAGTCAGCATTGCACGGTGCTGTTAAGTTATGTAGCATGCCTGTTCTGAAAGGTAAAAGTTAATAGGCCTTTAATTTAAAAACACCAGATATGTAAATGAGTAATGCAGTATTTATAAGATAATAAATCTCAAAATAGTCAATTCAGGTGATTTATGCACTTAATTGCTTGAAAATAAGCAATGCTTTAGTAGTTACAATTCTAGAGACAATATCCATTTAGCCTGTACCTAGTTATTTCTGTGCTGCAATTCCTTCCATAGATTATTCTTCTAATTTCCATTCACAAAACATATTACTAAAATCTGTCTCAACCCAACTGTTTTCTTATACTATCTCCTCCCTCCCACACACTTCTATATTTGAATTTGTTAAATTTACAGTCTTAGAAAAAAAAGCAACAAGATTGAAAGAAGTATTTGATGTTGTTTATTCTACTGATCATATTCCAAGGTTTTTCCCTGTTTTGGATTCAAATCCAGTTGCAGACTCTGCATTTTTACTATTTTTAACACTGCTATGCAGACATCTAGATTGCTCCAGCACTAAGATGCTAAATACAGAGTGCCGTGACATACAAAGTCTTATCAAACCCCAAGGGATCTTAAAATGTTTTTCTGACTGTTTTAGGGATAGCTAATGAAGAACACAGTTTAATTTAACTCTCGCTTACAATAACTACTCTCAATTTAGGCATTTACTTCCGGTACAGGTCATAGTACAGTTGTTTTCAAGCAGTCCCACTATATTATTAGTATGAAAAATTATTTTGGGATGCAGGGGCACCTTCTTAAGACATAATTGAAGAGAATAAAATCACTCTTTTCTTTATTTATTTTTTAACAGTGATAGATTAATAAGTAAAGAAGTTTCACAGGTTGAGTTCAGACAGCTGAAACCAGGATACTGACACTGTCAGTAGTTTAAGCACTGTACTGTAAACTGAAAGTTCCAGTTTCTTCAAGGCCAGTTTCTAAGAGGCCAGTTTCTTCAAGGTAATCTAAGATGGTCACTAACACTAAGAGGAGAAATAATATATTCAGGAATTAAGATGATAACTTACATAGCAGTCAGACTGTGCATCGAGTATTAGTGACCTCATAACTACCTGTATACTTCATTTGGTTGTAGTACAGCTAAACCCTACAAAGTTACTAATTATTTTGCTCTTCCTACATAGAAGAATCAAAGTTAGTTTGCTGTGGCTTAATACTCTACACTGGAGCATAAGTAAATTAACTAATCCAGGTTTGGTCATACAGTGCCTTCTTAGCCTATAAAGCATGTCAAGCCTAGTAGTATGTAATCAATTCAGTGGCAACATTTGTTCTGCTAACTGGCAGAAAATGTCTCTCTCCCTTGACCTACAGGGAAGGGCTGAACTTTTAGTTATTGATTGTCAGAAAAATACTAAAACACAGTATAGTGTACATAGATTCTATATGACCTGGAACTCTTGTTCTAGCATCCCTTTTCCAAAGAAGCCTAGCAGATGAGGCCATTAAATGGCCTTTGAAAGCTCAACAGGTTGGGTGTTCTTCCACAGTAAAAATAGTTCCAGAGACTTGTGGGAACAAACAGATCTATAGAAATAGTCACTGCATTTCTGTTCCTACAATTTTTCAGAGAAATAGGGCAAAAGAATTCAGCTAAAATAATTTTTTGGAGTGTTTAGCAGATGGAGTAAACCACACTAGTTCTGCTTACAGCCTCATTTAATAATAAACAGCTCCTACAAACAGTACAATTTGTTCATTAACACATGAACTCAAAAGTGATCCTATACTCATGTGATTCTGGTAGTAAACTTACCAAAAGCTTTCACACACACAGAGACCCTCCAGGTTATTTGTCAATAGAAATAGACTGTTTCTTCAAAATATCCACAAAAATTTCAAAGGTATCTTGCAGAGTACTCTCATAATTTTTGTTTTCAAAAGCATTTATGTAATAGCATAAGCATGAGTCAGACATTGGGCTACTCTTCCAGAAGCTTATAAGTTTATTAGAAGCTACTACTACATATTTCAGTTACTTATTGCTTCATGGAAAGCCATTTCAAAACAGATACTATATTAGTGCCACTAATTATTCTAATGGAGGTCACATGTCCAATGAACTATAGTCCAAGAGTGAATTAGATAAAACTGAAACATTTTTTATAATGGATATTGAGTGGAGAGATTTATTTCAGGATTGGTTAACTCCAAATTGCTGTAGGGAAGAGGCCTTCAGCAACAGTTACACTACAGAATTGCTGAACTCACACAGAACTATCAAAATACAAGTTAACTGTATTTAACTTAAGATAAAAAACAATTAAACTGTACCTTTTGGCAGCTACTCATTATCACAGGACACGGTATAGAAATATGGAAAGAGTCACATACTATTGCCTATACAGCCTCTTCTGTATTTAATAGCTACATACTCAATATACATACATGCTCAATATGTAACTACAGACTTTCCACAACTGAAGCCTATATCCTAGTTTTCACAGTTCTGAAATGTCCACAGTAATCTTACAGCTAGCTTTTTTCAGACCATGAAGCCAAGCCATGTTTTAAGTACAGAATGTCAGCAGTGGCCTTTGAATATACTGTCAATTGATACAGCAAGTCGTAAAGATGGAATCAGAATGAGTGGTAACTTGGGCTTTAAGAATTTGTTCCTTGTGCCCTGCCCCCTGCCTTCCCCTCCCCTCAGTCACCACTGTATGATGACATTTGTTTATTCACATTGTATACCTTTTGGAAAAGGCAATACAAATGAATGGTTAAGGTATCATGGCATTAAATTTCTACTCTGTTAGAGAACTAGAAGCCTGACTGTCTTCAATCACTACTGCCTCCAAGCCCTCTGAATATCTGTCCAATTAACCTAAGGTTATCTATTTTACTGTTTTCACATTTACCTGCATAAGAGACCTGAAAAATATCTGGTCATTCTTTCATGCCACTCTTTGCATTTGGGGGATAATTTTGTAATATTGTCATATTCTATGATATTTGGGCATTCAGTTGCCTCCATGAATAAAATATGATTTTGCTTGTGTTCTTCTATTTATTATACTTTTATTTTAAGTCAGTCAAAAAACATGATAAATATCAAGTGAAGAAACCATATAAGGCTAACTGTTGATTAGATGTTCATCACTTTTTCCTAGAAGTAGTACCAACTTGCATGTACATTAGAGGTAACAAAACTAGTTTCAACCCCAAGCTATCTTCTGCATTTTCACAGTGCACTTCATGCTACTGAGTCAGTGAAGTGCAAAGATCCTCTTCCCCACCCTATTTAAGTTCAAAAGCCTTCTTATGCATTGGAGCATAAGCTAGACATTCTCCTTTTGTACAAGATAATGGTGCCAAACCATTTCCTAAAATGGGGAATTTGGGGAAAGAACAAAAGAGTATTGGTAAATAATTCACTCAGTTGCACAGCATGATATTTATCCTTATGATTTTTTCAAGTGGCAGTCAGCAGTCCCTAGCTACCAAAATACTAGAGTTATTTTGAACAACAGCATCTGTCTCTTTGGCAGACCCCCAAACATCTGGAGTCGCCTCTGGCTCTGTCAATTCACAACAGAGTAACCAATCACTTAAGAACACAGTTTTGGCACAGCTAGCTGCCATCCTCCTGCTTTTAAACACTGCTCATGCTACAGAAATACATACTAGTTAAAACCACAACAACTGAAACATCATAATCTTATAGTTAATTCCTTAATAAGGCATGTTTGGGCATTTTTTACAACATGGCACCTATGGACATTATTTGGTCACATACATTTAATGTGGAAATTTTAAAAGCAGAAATCCATTCTTTAAATAATGCTTGTCTTTGCAAATATTTATCTTTAATCTTGCTTTGGTTTTGCTTCCAATTCTGCAACTTTTCTCTCTATTGCCATACTGGTTTACCATGTAAGCTTTGTTCACAGCAAGAGGAGAAGCATTCATCATAGAATTTTTATTGCTAAAAACATCTAAAAATGAGTGATAGACTGCATTCTCATTAGGAGTGAGAATTCCATTGTTTAAGGGAAAGAAAAACACATAGTTCAGATAATTCTTTCCTACACATTAGCCAAAATTATTCTGAATTAAATTTCAGTTATTGTTACTCCCTTCACTTTATTCCTCAATTTGGGTGATGGACCTATGCCCTCTTCGCATTAAATTTCTACCACTATGAGCCATTTTACCAGGAAAAAAGAAAGCCTCCTTCATAAATAGAGGCTAGATGTGCTAGAATCTGATGCTACGATAAAATATTGATTTTTCTAGGGAAAAATTGCAATCAGTTTAAGTTGCAGTGCACCTCAGTGCTCTCCCATGAAATTGTTGTATGTGGCAGACTTACTTTGGGTACAAACGGCCCAGACTGTCAACAAAGAGTTAACAAAACACACTGCTTCTGCAGAGATGCAAAATGAGCTGTAGTCAATACCACAGCTACCACACCTATAAGGGTTAGAAAAGCTGGGACTTTCTTGTTTGTTTGTTTAGCAGGACTGGGGTGCTCAGAACATTTTGCAGGCAGTGTATCACTGTTTTCTTCATAATCTAATATAAAAACATTCCAAGAACAAGGATTTAGAGTTCCACAAAACATTTTAGTTTCATACATCAAGGTAAGATAGGACATTTTTAAAGGTTTTGTATTCTGTGATGTAACATTCATTTCAAGCATTAACACCAAACTCAAGAGTGCATTAAAATATATTTACCCATTATAGTTTTCAGAGACACCTGCGAAAGGTTCATTCCCACATTTAGCAAATAAAAACACTGTGTTTAATAGTAGGGCCACTGAACAAGTGCCTATCATGAACTTGATTATGCTTTTGCAATCCATTTTGCACTTGGAAACCAAGATGCCACTTATGATTTGGCCTAGTGCTGCTGCTGGAATTAATACAAGCCCTAGAGGAAAACAAGACACCAGCAATTACACAAAAATGCAAGATATAATTAGTGAAGCAATTTAGAGTGTAATTTTCTGTTAACAAAAAAAAAAATCACAACAGTTACCTGTATCTTAAGACGCAGTCCATGTGATGTCATTTTCAAACCATTCTGCCAGAATCTGATGGCATGATTTATTTATTCTACCCTTATATTATCTGTAGCCTTCCCAGGAGTTCAGCTTGACAGCATAATTTATAGTTGTGCAAAACTCAAATTCAACACAGCAAAACTAGATTACTTAAGAACATTACATTCTGGGCAGGAATCTCTGAACACCAGAGATCTCCCCACTTCATGAAAACAGAAAGTGCTCTTTCATTGTTTCAGTGTTCTTTCACACACCTTTTTTATGCGTTAAAAAGTTCATAACACAAATCAGAGAACATAATTACTATTATAGAAGACATAGCACAAAATAGAATATGCATCTACAGAACGATTAAAGAGAAGTCTAGATCAGTGGGTCAGTTTTGCCGTCATAGTCCATATAGTACATAATAATTTACCCTCTGTGCACTATTAGGGCTTTAAATACGTAACTGATAGTTTTTATACGGCTGATCTATTAATACAACACAGAACTCAGTGTAGCTTGCACCAACCTGAAAAAACTAATTTTAAAGACAGTTCATGTACAGTAGCAGACCTGCACAAGCCTTTTAACATTAGTGCAGGCACTTCTTACTAGCAATATTTTCAACTGAAATTAAAATCTTGTCTTCGGACAATATCAATAGACAATAAAAGAACACAGTTTTCCATTTCACTGCCAATTACTGTTTAACAATTGTGCATGTTTTCAATTTATTTCTATGTAATATTTGCAGATAATTTGTTTTGAAGCAATGATGTCTGAATATTGACAGTACTATCTAGTATTATACAGAGGAGTAAGTAATTCAGAAAGTCTGCCCCAAACATATTTCTGTTGGAGGAAGAGACCTTCAACTAGCATATGTTTATTATATTGCAGATCTATATGGCTGAATCAATTTAGCAAGACACATTCCAGAAATGCAAAGTCTGCCATATTGTAAGCATCTGTTGGCCTGCCTGCCTTAATCTGGTTGCTGTTCTTCAGAAGTAATTATATCAGAGTTAATTATGTGACCCTACCTAATGCAGTGCTTCCACCAGATTTCTTCTATTTGTTTCTCCAGCACTTAACTTTTCATAGCCTTCCCCCATTGTACCTATTACCACTGTATGTCCAGTTATATGAGTAAGTGACAGCAAGCCAACCATATGAACAGGTACACAACAGTTTTAGAATATCTCCCAATTAGTCATTTTATTGTAAGCTACCTCACTCAAATGTTATGGTGGAATTGAATGAAAAGGCCAAGTCAACCCCTTACTCATGGTAAGCTCTATTTCCCACTGCCCTTCATCTTCTTTCCTTTACTAGGGACTAAAGTTTAATGCTCCTTCAGCTGATTTTAAATGAGGAAAATTAAATGTTTTTACCCAAGAACAAGAAAGGAACAAATTATTGTCTCAGCAGCATGCAAAATTCCCATTCTACTTTGAATACGAGTATCAGGTCTTTTCAACCTACAGGCAAGTAGAGATGAAATGATAATTAAGTGCCAGGGTTTTCATAGGGCAGGAGAAAAGAATATAAAAATACCATTTCTGCTGTGAAAACTGCATTTCATACAATTATATTCACAAATACCTCAGACAAACACAAGATGCCTACATAAGCTTCCACCTATATTATACTAAGGTGTGCAGCACAATATATTTAAGGTTTAAAATTAAAAGCCATCAAAGTTACCTCCAAGAGTTGCTGAAAAACTTGATGTCCTTCCAAACTGATTTTCTATGAACTTTGGTAGAAATGTGGCAAAGCCAGTGGCAACTAAAGCTTCTGAAGAACTGGCTATTATTAGGCTCATAAGCACCGGATTCTTCAACAGTATCTAGCAGGAAAATTAGTGTAGCACTCAAAATCACTTCATTGCAGTATCATGTAAATAGAAGTTATAATTTAAAGCAGATACTCTCATGTGGAACTTCACTAATATGCTTTTCTTGTTTTAACAATCTTAAGCATCAACAAAATGAGTATGCATTAAATTATCAGTAGCACTGGATACTTCCCTATCACAAAAAAATAAAGAAGCAATTTGAAAAAAAAAAAGTTTAAATGTAAAGCAATTACCTTTTTAAACACTTACATTTTACCTGAAAAATAATTTATTTTCTCAGATGTATCAGTTCCAGTAAATTCAAGACTCCTTACCAGGAGAGCCACGGGAAAGTCTTTAAAGCTTTTTCCAATATTCTTGGTCTCAACGAGTGCCTCACTGCCATCATTATGGGTTTCAGAGATTTTTTCAGCCTGTATTTTTGCAGTTCCTACAAACAGGCATATTTACTGACAATGAAAATACTGACTACTTGTGCTCTTCTATTTAAAGTCAGAAAAAGCATCAAAATAAGTGTTTCTCTCCTTGGGAAAACTAGGTCAGACATTGTAAGCAATATTTAATATTTTATTGGGACAGATCCATAAAAAGATCAATAATGTATTGCTGCAGAAAAAAGAATTTGCCTGAAAGCATCATGCTTCCATTGGAAGGTCTTGGTTGTAAGATGATATTATCAGGGATATCATAAGAATTTCAGAACTGTGAAGCTCATTCCATTTTTTTTTTTTTTTAAATCATCCACACATTCTCCCCCATTCCCTAATTCATTTTTCCTTTTCCTCCATCATTTCTAGCTCCAGATAAGCATAGTAAAATCATTTAAATGTTCTCACAAGGAACCCCTAGATAATATCAGCCTGAACATAAAACACTTTAAAATTATTCTTTTAATAAAAATGAAAAGAATATTATTCTTGTCATAAGACTGCTCTGGGATACTTGGATTTGTGCTTTATTATTCCACCCAAAACAATAAGGCAATAGAGTCAAAGACAGCAATGCATAAGTTAAAAACAATGCAATTCCCTTATGATTCTTGGTGGGTAACAGCAGTTTTAAATACAGTACTGGATGCTTAGCTGCAAGCCTTTTCTAAACTTTGACCACCAGTTTCCATGCTCTACCTGCTTCCAGTCCTACTGTACATCATTACGTACACAAGATCCTCACTCTAGTTCATTCACCTTGTTTTAAAGTCTGCATATCAGAAACACCCTATTTATCATTAGGTTTTCGCAAAAGACAGAATAAAAGAGGAACCAATCACTGTGCAGCACTCTAAAATCTACAAGTATAAACAAATATCTCTTCCAAAGTAGCCCATTGTTCTTAAACAATTACCTGGTAGGTGTTTCGGAAAGCACGAAAAAGGTATTATAAGAAGACAAACTGCAAGAAAGCATGCAACAAATCCTATCCACCATGCTCCAAGCCAACGTGGGTCATCTTGATCCATATTTATACTGGAAAAATAATTTGGAAAAAGCAGGTTTACCATTCATTAATTCAAATCATCAATTTCAGATGTCAGTGAGCTACAATCTTTTTTCTTTATTAGTACTACTTTAAAAAGCCTTTGAATGTTGTCATTTTCTTGTTTTTTCTATATGTATTAAATTCATTGTTTGCTTGTTTGAAGCACATTCATCAGCTTTATTATGATAACATTGCATTCTACCAAATACAGTTTTCAACTGATTCATCAAATTCGCTCTGATTTAAAAGCCATGATTTGGTCCTGATTCTAAGGTACTGAAAAAGCTGCTTTTAGAAAGAATCTTCATAATGAGTTATGTGAAAACCAATGCAGAAGTTTAGAATGCATTGATCCAAAGTCCCTAAAACATAGAAAATAAAACTTTAAGTGAAGTTGTTGGACAGTAGTACAATTTATAGCTTAAATTACATAATAATGTATGTTGAACATACTATATATAATTTATAATACAATATAATAATTCAAGAATTTATAAATAATATATAATTCAGTAATTTATATTGAATAGTGGACTGTTACTAAACCAGGTATATTTTCTAGGAAGCTCTTCCCCTAGAGGTAAGTATCAGTATCCTACCCCTCATATCCTATCTCAGGGAAACGTTTCGCAGAAACAAAGGAAATTAATAGTTCTAATCTAACCTAAGCAAACAACTTAAATGACTAAGCACTTTTTCTCTGTAGTGTAAATACTTAGATCTAGCTTTTTGCTATATTAACTATATTGAAGGTGATTAAGAAACTTTCACACACAATGCTGTCACATACTAAGGGAAGTAACTCACTCACTAGACACCCTTATGAATGCAAGTTGTTAACAAGCTAAAGAAGCTCTTTGAAAAGAAAAACCTCTTTCTCTTCCTCACATAGAGAAAAGCTGAAGATTTTAATCTGAGTTATTAGGAAAAGAAAATAGAAAGCAAAAGACTAAGTTGCATCTTGCCTTTCTGGGATCTGGATATCAATATAAATAGTAAGTAGCTGTCCTCCTAAGACATAGCCAATAGCAGGACCCAGCAGTGACATGGAATAGCCAATTCCTAGAAGAAATGATAAATACATCAAGTTTACCATACATTTTTTAAAGCTTTCTTTCCAATAAAGAAATCAAATCTGAAACCAACTTCAGACCAAGTGGCTTCTGTAATTCAACCTGTTCTTTCACTGTCATTACTTCCACTATAGTAAATGAAAGACAAAGTTTGTCTTTGTCCCTCAACAAGAAAATGTGCAGCTCCCATTAAAAGCCAAAACTCAAAGGTTCAACAAAAGACACTTGACTGCAATTATCTGTATGCATTATTAGATTGCCTTTTGCACATCTTGTCCTTATAAACACACACTGGGTTGTGATAAAGTTTAAGTGATGTTGTTACAAGCATCAGTTGCTAACAGTACATGCCCACAATCTTCAAGAACCTACTTACTTATACTTTTATTTTGAATCTTATTGGTTTCCTGATCTGTCAAGACCAGAAGCCAGGGTCTTATTAAAACTTTTGACCAGAGTAATCTGCCACATGTTCATTGAGAACTCAACCGTATGCACTATAATTTATTGATAAGCCTTGAAATGTAAAGTATAACAAAATCAAACACCTCCCCACCATAAACCAAAAACCAAAGTTGCAGGTATAACCATACCCTATTAAAGAGCTCTCTTAGATCTACCCACTTTCTTGGCCTTAGGACAAGATTTATCTCAGTGTCACAATAGTTGGCTCAGACAGACAGACTACTGTTGCAACGCTGGCAGGAGCACTGTCTCCACAGATAAAGGGTTGCAACTAACAGTAAAAAGATCTGTCTAAATAATTAGTAAGATATGCATCCTTACTTCTGATATTCTATGCTTTTCCCCAGATTGAAGTATTCAGATTTCTCAAAAGCACCTGGACCATGAGTACTCAGTATTGTTTTACACTCTGTAGACAGCAAGAACAAACGATGGGGGTGATAAATTGGAAGAGGAGTGAGAGGGGGAAGGTATGTAGAAGGGGAGACTCAAGTATCAGTTAAGCAAAATAAATATTCAATTGACAAATTCCAGGTTTTTCTGTATTTTGGAAGTAATGACATGCTCATAGGATCTTTCCAAGTTAAGTCTATATTCATCCTACAGAACTTCAAGCCTGTCTTAGAACATGTCTATTTCAGACAAGAAACTAACAATTTATAAGATGCAAGCCTATAGTCTAAGATGCTAGCAGCTATTTACACACACTAGTAGAAAGCTGTAGGTGTTTTTTGCTGCCTTGCACAAGCCTTCTTGCATCAGGCAAAGAAATGCAATATATTTTAAATCCTCAATACATGGTATAAAAGCAAGAAAAAGAATTAAGCCTTAATGTCTGACAAAACCTGTCCCTTTATTTGCATTCTAGTTTTGTTATACTAGGCAGAATATACTGCTCTTCAGAACTCAGCAGTTGTCTGAAGATCGTCTATTTGTTGTATTGGTCTGTTATGTTTGAAGTATGAAAACTGAAGCCATTCTCCTGAGTTTTCAAGGTCATTTCTTGATCCTCTAATCATGTAGACAGCCTTAATTCTGCTCTATTTATTTCACTAGCCTCAGAAAAAGTGCAATAATCTTGTCCCTTGATATAAAGAAATGGCAAAAATAAAAGCTGTCTTTGTTATTTAACATACGCAACTGTTCTATTTGTTAGCATCAAATGAAGTGGCTTGCCTGGAACAGCTATGCAAGAATTGCATGCATAGGTGATTATTTCAGTTTTGCTCCCTAAAATATTGATTTAGTCTGGAAAACAGTCCAGAAACCCAAGACATTTTGAATTCCTCCTGCAAGTTATCAGTATGGCTAACATACTTTTATCATCTTAAAATTGGGGAAATAGCACACGCATTCATTCCCAGAGAAAATACTTAGACTACAATGAACTCAGCAGTAAAAATACATATAACCCAGAGAACACTGACTGGAAAGATTAAGTAAAAAAAACAACACACAGTTGAGAACTAGTTAATATTCCTTCGCTTTCAAACAGTCCCACAGCAATACAAACACATTCTCCACGTTTTCCATATTTATAGGGAATCATTTTACTTTCAATTAAGGAAAAATACTTGCAGAATTTCCTCTTGAAGTGCCAAATGTGTATGTGGCTAGAGGACTGTATTGATCACATGATTCACAGGAGTATCCTAACACTGAGGGGACACCCTACTGTTAGAAGGTAAATAAATAAAACTGCTAAAGGCTACAGTAAGGTCTGGCTACTGACCTGATATACAGTGTTTTTCAACACCTCTAACACTAAACAGCAGACTTTTGCTACAATTTATTTTGTTGTTAGCAGACAGGCTAACTTAATTACTTTCAGTTACTTACATGAAAAAACAAGGGGAGAGGTGCAC
The DNA here is from genome assembly GCA_013400375.1 of Thinocorus orbignyianus. Taxonomy (NCBI): domain Eukaryota; kingdom Metazoa; phylum Chordata; class Aves; order Ciconiiformes; family Thinocoridae; genus Thinocorus; species Thinocorus orbignyianus. The sequence continues at coordinate 38,100 of VXBW01003931.1, read as the reverse complement.
AAAGTAGCCTTACTATGCTCTGTGAAGTAACTATTGAAAAGACTTGATACTTACACAGACTAGTACCTAACTTGCCCAGTAACTGATATAGAAACACTTTATGCACATAAGTAAACAACAACAGAACTGGTTTAATTAGAGGAATTAATACAAGCATTTGGAAGGCATTGCTGTCTATGATCTACCCAGGCAGTTTTTTATACAGTGTTTTTGTAAAAGTTACCTATATAAAGGGAAGACTTGTGTTTTGGAACACTATCATCAATAAAAGCTGTCCCCAAAGTATATAATGGAGTTCCTCCAACTCCCAGCAGCAGCTGTCCCAGGATAAAGACATACAGATAGTTGGGAAGTGAAGACTTTGTGCTGGCACTGCAAGTGAAGTTAGCAGAACTTGCTTCTGAAATTTGACATGTGTCTGAAATATAAAAACAGCAAGATTTTAAAATTCTGTTACCTGGTTCACAGTCAGTACAGGTTTTTCTTCAGTTGGAAAGCTAAACTACATATGAAGTGCTGTTAGTGACAGGCTCACATTTTAATTTCCAGGCCTACTACTATATCCTATAATACCGTGCAATAACCTTCTATGACATCATATCCCCCAAAATAAATACTATAATGGCTTGGTTTCCGTTTCCTTATCATGAAGGAAGGATGGAGGAAATAACCTTATCTAAACATTTTGTCTTGTTGAAAGCATTATTAACCAGATGTACACACACCAAAAAAAAAAAAACAGCCACCAAAAAACCACAGCAAACTATCAAATGGTCATTGAATAGGTTAGTAAATACTCCCAGGTAACAGACACTTTATTTTGTTCTTGTACCTTATAATGATTCTGAGAAGCACTAACAACAGCTTCCACTCTTAAGTGACAGAACAGCCTGAGCAACCTGAGGAAAGTTTGACTACTAAAGAGGAAAGTACAGCCATCAGTCACAAGCAAAGATTATCCTCCCTTCTCATACACTGTTCTGAGAAGTGTTCCCCTAAAAAAGAGACACAACTTAAAAACCCAAACCACTATCTCTCAGAGTGCACCCTCCCATACCTCCAGAATGCGATTATAATGCAAAGCCTTGGAACACACACACAGAGGGAAGACGTAGAACAGACTAAGACTGCACCTGCTCCTGTAATGTTTGACGCTATGAGAAGGGAAAAGAGGAACTGAAGACAGGGAATATGTTTTCTCTTCTCCTTCCTCTTGCTATTATTGCACATTTAGTAGCACACAGCCCCAACTGACAAGATCAAGAAGAGCAGTATGGCTCTTTCCAGGTTTTTCCA
>VXBW01003931.1:0-28134 GCA_013400375.1 Thinocorus orbignyianus | reverse complement strand
GCCCGTTGACCCCGGCTCTCGTCGCCTCCAACCGCTCCCAGCCCCCAATGCCTGGGCAGGGGCTGCGGTGTCGGCTGAGGGCGCCTCCCCCCACCGCCAGCCACCACCCTCTGGGCGAAGCGGCCCCAACCCCTCTGGGCCGTGGGCCGGGTCTCGGCAGGGCTCTCCCTGAAGGGAGATCCCCCCTGTCCATGGCGGGAAGGTGCGGGGGAACCCGCCCGGGGTGTGGTGAGGGGCTGGGGTGTGTTTCGTTTCAGGCTCACGGCTCCCCATCGAGTTCTGCTTNCCGCCACCCAAACCAATGTCCCCCGGCCTTCCACCGCCCGGGTTCCTGCCTGGCTTCCCCTTCAGCTCCAGGATGGGCACCAAGACGTGCCCAAGGCAGCCTGCAGGGGCCAGGTTCCGGGACCAAGATTGAAAAGAGGGCTGGCTGCAGGCCTAAGGGTCTGGGCGAGGTGGCCGAGGGGCAGGTTACCTTGGAAGATAGCCAGGAGGCTGTAGGCAGCCAGGTAGCCCTCGGGGTTGTTGCAGAGCTGCAGAGACTTCGGGGTACAGCTGCCCCAGCCGCATGGANGTGTTTCGTTTCAGGCTCACGGCTCCCCATCGAGTTCTGCTTTAAACTTCCCGCTTTGGGACGGGTGGGAGGGGAGGGAGCGCCCACCGCCCGCCGGGNTCGGGGCTGGGCTGCTCAAACACCGGATTCTCAATGCCGCCACCCTTCATAGCGCCCACAGGCCACTGCGACCGGCACCCTGCCCCAGCGCTCCTCTAAATACGGCGAGGGCGGGCCAGCACCCACGGGGGCAGGTGGCAGCGCTTCCCCCNAAAATAATAATAATAATAAAATCAGGCATCTCACTTACTTCGTGAACGTTTCTTTTCAGAAGCCAAAAATCTTCAAAATGTTCTTCACGGCTGCTGGAAAAACTGAAAGAGAATTTTTTGGGGTTTTCCCCAAATACGGTACTTTCCCACTTTAGGCAAGTGAGCTGGCATATGATCCACTTGGGTGTGGAAGCCGGTCACCACCAAAATAAAGGCTGGACGTTTGCAAATGTCATTCTTTGGAATTAATATTCCCCTGCTGGGCTGCGGAAAGTTTCCACCTACAGGAGCTTCCAGTTAGTGAAGAAGTTAATTCAGTTGCAGACTTCAACTACAACAATTTATCAACCGTACAAGGAAGTACCAAATTTGTTTGCAACCAGTGGGATTTATTTTACTCATCTGCACGGGAACAACTGGAAAAGAGTCCAGAGATCAATTCACCACCACCACTGCTGTCAATATGTGGACAGCACAGGTTTGTCCTGAACAGTCCCCCCCACTTTCAAGAGTCCATAATATTTTAGAGGCAAGTGAAATCAGAAACATCAGCAGTAGCTTTGGTTTCACAGGGCATCCTCCTGAATTCCTGACCATCCTCTCTTCCCCTGGTGTCACAGCTCTTCAGAGAGAAGCAGATGTTTATAAGCATTGATTAGCAGCACAGAAAGTACCTGGAGATGACCACCTGCACAAAGAAAAGCAGTAGGTTAGAAAAGAGGATCTGCCTATACATTAGACAAAGCGCAAATGAGAAATTTGTTGCTGCAGCTTTTCAGGGCAGGAGCTAGAAGGCCATGGATTTTCCTGGCAGTTGGGCCTTCCACAGCCTCCACCTTGACCACCTCGGGGTCCCTCCCAGGCACTGCTCCAGCCCCATAGACAAAGTGACCTTCCCAAGCCCACAGGAGCTTAGCTGGCTCCCCAGTGAAGTGTTCCCCTGCTGGTCACTGATGGCCCTCAGCCTCTGAAATTAGCTTATTATCACTTCAGGCTATAGCCTGGAGCATTTTTCCAACTGGTTATCAAGATATATCCCAGTTACCAGCATCTTGAGAAGTCTAAGGATGTGCCTAAGCCTGCTGGCATGCTAACCTGTTTCAGGAAAAGCATACTAGTAAAGTCTTTTGCATGTGTGTGTTTGCATTTTATTGATTTTTTTTTTTTTTTTGTTCCTGCTAATTAAAATGAAGCAGGACATACCATTTGAAATAATATCCTGATCTTTGCTGGAGTGGCTACATGCTAGAGTAGTAAGAATAATCCATTACATTGCCAGATCATTATACTGCTGATGAGACATAACACCCCACTCAATCTGCCAACTCAACCAGGTATGTTGCTATCTTCACTTAGCTGTCACTCTCCCAACTGGTGGTTTTGGTTTTATCTTCACAGGAAAGTGACAGAAGGGAAGGGAAAAAGAGAAGTGAGTGGAACTCGCTATGAAAAATAGTATGATCACCTAAATCTGACATTTTTAAGGAAATTGGAGACAGTAACAGTGTGGTGCCTGGGGTAGGCCTGGTCTGGGAATTAAATAGGGAATTGAATAATCCAGGAAATTAAATAGATTTTACACATCCCAGTAGAATACAGATTTTAGGAGAAAGCCACAGGGATAGGTAGAGAGGAAGGAAATAAAATATGATGTATTTTTGCACTGGCTGTGTTGCCTGAGTGATACTGTTGTTCCTCAAGAAGCAATTTAAAGAGAAGTGCAGTAGATACAGCCAGCTTTTACAAAGTGCTTTAACATGAGACATGACCTAAAGCTATCAAAGAAGTTTAAATTCCTGTCTTTCAAGAGTGGATACACAACCTATCTGAAAATTGCAAAATACAGCTGGTTGCTAGGAAAGTATCTAGCGTGCACAGATAAAAATGGTAGTAGACTGTGACATGAGAATTCTGATGGACTAGATGGAGGTTGTTCATGGAAAAGGCAAATATGACCTACAATTTATGGGTGTATTGCTTTGAGAGCTAATGGAGACTCGTTGAAGCTGTTCTACAAGCTGCTGTGTGCCATACTGTGTATCACTTTCCAGAAATCCCTTTTAAAGGAGAAGGTGTGCATAAAGATTACTAGAGAAACTTATTTTCCAAAAGAACATTGAAAAAAACAGGATTGTTCAGTCTAGCAAAGTGAAGTGCTCCATGAAATAATAAGCAACTGTAAGGAGAAGGACAAAAGGCAACAGAAAATTTCAGAACAAAGGAGCAAACTGACCACAATTAATTTTCTCTTAGAAATGACAGGACTCTTAATCTTCGGTACAGGAGAGTTTTGGAACCAATTTCTAATTAGATTTAGTGAATTCTAAAACTTTCGATGGAGCTTTTTCAAATTATAACTGGGATAAGGATGTGAGAACTGATTAACTAGGAAGTCTTTTTCTGATCCAATGTTCTTGAGAAGTGGGAATGGGAAACTATATTCCAGGGGGAAAAAAAACCAGATGGTTAACTCAGAAAAATATCATAAAATTCACGTTGAAATATGTTGCAAAGGGAACAGACAAGTAATTTGAAGACAAAACTGCTGAATTTGGGGAAGGATTTTAAAATGTCTTCTGCTAACTTCATGGTATTGTATTTGATCAAATAAAGCTTCTGCAGTCTCACAAGCTGTGACAGTTTTTCCTTTTATATGGTACCACAGTGTGTCACATTTTTGATCACAGGCCCACCATAGGAATGCTAGGTAAGACCTGTGGATTTGTTTGAAAAATCAAGTTGAATTTTAAAAAGTCTGAGAACTGCCATTCTCTGAATTTGAAAAGTGGTTGAGTTTTTGCCATCCCATAAGGCAGAAAAGGCCAAAGAACCCCCACATACTTAAAACACTTTTTTTCAAACATCTCAAAGCCACACCCCTCTCATTTAAAGGCCAAGTGGTGTATAGACCCACTCTCACCTTGTAATAAGATTATCCCCCAGAAACATGGCACAACATTTTGTCAGTACAATACTCCCTTTGTCTCTACCAGCTATAAAATAAGATGCAAAGTAGATTACCTGGGATCCTTACAACATATTTTCCAGGCAGCTTTTCAGTGTTTGCTGAATGTTTCAGATGTCAGATTCTTCTGCAACTTTATTTCTGATACTTTGGCACTCTGAATAAAATCATTCTCCTCTGTGGATTGTTTTATCTCTACTGTGGTAGCTCTCTACACATAATTTTCTGTTATTTGACCTAGGCTATAATTCACTCAAAGGAAGTTGAGAAAAATATGCTACCTTTTGGAATGAAGAATCTTCCTTTTTGTGTTCTTTTCTTTTCCAGTGAAGAAAAGCCTTGGGTCTTGATTTTTTATCTATCTATTTCATTGTATTAAAGATACAGTTAGCAGCTCTAACAAATATATTTTCATGTTTTGAAGAAGCATGTGGATTAGGATATGTTAGAACCCAGAGAAAGTCATAGCAGAGTCGAAATTATCTTGTGTTCTGGGCTTGCAGAGCCAGGAATTTCATACATGCATTATCTTTTCTCTTGACTCTCTTCACTGGTTCATGTTTCTAGTAAAATCTGAATTGCATTCAAGGCCTTATGATGTAGTTCTTTTGGAAACAATGTAAAATCAGCATTTTGAGTGTGTGTACTTTTTTAGTTATTTATGCAAAAACTGATCTGGTTTTCTTTCTTTTTGAACATATTTATTCTTTTGAAAGTGAACAAAGCAAATCTACATACCTGTGTATCTTCTGCTGTAGGATCTGAACTAGCCCAAGATACCGCTATATTACATTGTGCCTCAGGGTAGTCATGTGCTTCCACCAGTACAGTATTAACCTCTGTGCTTGTTTACAGTCTTGTGTCTATGTAAAGTAAGGTAATATAGTTCTTAATCTGCCTGGTGTCTAATTCTGCCACCAATATAGGCAATTTCTTGAATGATTATTAAAGCATTAATAACGTATCTTCTCAATTTCATGCCATTTTCTTCCTTGGGAACTCCAACCAATCTAACTGGTAGTGAAATATATCTAACTGTATGCAGGTTTGTTTTCTTGGTTAGTGATAGTAAAGGGGTTAAACTGGTATCCTGCAATTAATTCTTATAGTTATCCCCATCACTTGTTGAACTGTCTAATGAATATGCCTCAATGTGAAAAGTCAAGTTTTTTATCTCAATACTATAATGTTATCACCAAACCTTGTCTGTTTTCTGTAAACTTCATGGTATTTGACCTGTAAATGTATTCAGAGCTAATGTGACAAATCCCTTACCAGAGTCATTGATTTTTCACATAGTAAGTTCCACAGATTTTCTACCCTTGGAATCTAATGAGTAGATGAATAGAGAAGAATTAATTATATCTTTTCTCTGCAGAAACACTAGTTTTAGTGTTTTCTGGAACTGAGCAGTCTCTTCTGTTTTCTTTCTGCCCAGTTTCCAGTTTGAACAAAACCAAATGAAATCTGATCCAGCTCACAGTTTGTTTTACCAGCAAACACATGACCTCTAGTGGCAGGCAGTTGGTAATGATTTATGATGTAGAGCAGATTCTGCATATACAGAGCAGGAACAGTTAAATCCGCAAAATTTGGCTCTTAAATGCTGTGCTGACAATGAAGGCAACTCTTTTTATTTATTTATTTTTTTTTTAGCAATGAATTTCATCCATTTATAACATATGGGAAGTTAAAAAGCACACCCCCTCTGTGTTCGTTCTGCTTCACTGCCTTCATCCTCAAATCACTTCTTAATGCTGGTGAGGCCACACCTGGAGTAGTGTGTCTAGTTCTCCCCAGAACCGCGAAATGGAGCTAACGGAGAGTCCAGCAAAGGACCACTACAATGGTGAAGGCACTGGAGCATCTGTCCAGTGAGGAAAGCTGAGAGAGCTGGTACTGTTCAGTCTTAAGAAGAGCAGGCTCTGGGCATGGAAAGCTCATCAATGTATATAAATACCTGAAAGGAGAATGCAGAGAAGGCAGAGCCAGTTTCTTTCCAGTGGTGCCCAGTAACAGGACCAGAGGCAATGAACACACACTGAAACACAGGAGGTGCTGTCAGAACATCTAGAAACACTTTTTCACTGTGAGAGTGACCAAGTACTGGGACAGGTTGCCCCAAATAGTTTGCAGAGTCTCCATCCTTGGACATACTCAAAAGCTGCCTGGCTATGGTCTTGGGCACCAAGCTGTAGGTAGTACTTGAATACACAGTTAGACCAGATGACTTCCAGAGGTCCCTGCCAACCTCGACCACTCTTTGAATCTGTCACAAGGAAGATTTCAGCAGCAGGGAAAAAGTGCCTTTTGGGGGGTTGGATGTTATAATTCTCTTGTATCACAATTTTAGTTACTATTGACTTTGCTGCTTTACTAACAGAATGCTGTGAATGTGTATCTAGAAAGAGAGTGTATCAAGTGTCTCCATTTGGAATTCTTAAAATATCCCTGAAAGAAATACATATAGAAAAAAAAGCTTGCTAGTATGTTAAAGAAACCACTGCAAAAGAAATCGACTCAACATTGGAATGTGCAACCTGTATAGTTAAAGTTTCAAAATAAGGAAACACAATCATACCTTTGTTAGATTTGGGCAGTTTTATCAGAGAATCATAAAATCACAGAATGGTTAGAGTTGGAGGGGACCATAAAGATCATCCGGTGCTAAGCCCCTTGCCATTGGCAGAGACACCTAGACGAGGTTGCTAAAAGCCTCATCCAGTCTGCCCTTGAACACTTTGAGGCAACTTCTCTGGGCTGCCTGTTCCAGTATCTCACCATCCTCACAGTAAAGAACTTCTTCCTGATATCTAAACTAAACCTACCCCTCTCAATTTAAAACCATTACCTCTTGCCGTATCACTACATTCCCTGATGAAGAATCCCACTCCACCTTTCCTGTAGAGCCTCCTTTATGTACTGGGAGGCCACTGNTGAACTTCATGAGGATTGCACAGGCCCACCTCTCAAGCCTACCCAGGTCCCTCTGGATAGCATCCTTTGCCTCTAGCATACCAACCACACCTCACAACTTAGTGTCATCAACAAACTTCCTGAGGGTGCACTCAGTCCCGCTGTCCACGTCAACAACAAAGATTTTAAACATCACCGGTCCAAATACTGACCCCTGACGAATGTCAGTCAACACTGGTCTCTACTTGGAGATCAAGACAGTGAGTCTTTGAGTGTGGCCATCCAGCAAGTTCCTTATCCACCTAGTGTTCCATCGGTGTCTGTCCAATTTAGAGATCAGGATATCAGGCAAGACATTGTCTAACACTTTGCACAAGTCCAGGTAGATTATGTCAATTCCTCTTTCTATATCCACTAATGATGTAATGACATAATAAAATTTGTCAGGCACAGTTTGCCTTTCATGAAGCCATGTTTGCTGTCACCAATCATTTCTTGATTTTCTGTACTACTTAGTAGAGTTTCCAGAAGAACGTGCTCCATGATCTTGCAAAGCACAGAGGTGAGACTGACTGGACTCTAGTTCTGCGGGTCTTCCTTTTGTCCCTTTTTTAAAAAGTGGGGGCTATTTTCCACTTTTCTAAGTCAGCAGGAACTTCACCAGACTGCCACAGCTTCTCAAGTATGATAGATAGGTGTTTAGCAGCTTCATCCCCCAGCTCCCTCAGGAGCAGTAGATGCTTCTCATCAGGTTCCATGGACTCATACACCTTCAGATTCCTTATATGGTCTGGAATCTGATCTTTTTTAGTGGTTCTTCAGTCTCCCAGTCACTGCCTTTGCCTTCTGTGACTTGGACAATGTGGTTAGAGCCCTTGCCTGTTAAGACCAAGGCAAAAAAACCGTTGAGTATCTTAGCTTTGTCACAGGTGACCAGGTCTCCTGTTGAAACATCTCCTGAATGTTTTCAGTTTTGGAAAAAAAAACTGAAATACATTGTGTTTTAAGTGATGGATCAATTGATATGACATTCTTTGCAATGAAAGGGATCAAGATTGTATAGGTTTTGTAGGAGTTTTGCAAACTATAGCCACAAAGAGCATGAACGTGGTTTCTTCTCAGCTAGATATTTCTATCTAGATGTTGACTATATATTCAGATAAATAAATAAGTATATCCTGAATTTGTTGCTTTTATTTTCAGAAGTGTCCTAATCTCAAGTATTTCAAATTGTTCTAGACTTTCATTAAGTGCAATAAAGCTGAAATTACACAATTCTGTTCCATGTTTTTGTTGAAGCCACATAAACTTGCTAAGACATTTTCAGGGATTTTCCCTCTTTCTAAATATATAAAACTTCTGTTTGTTTAGGAGACTTAAGTCTATTTCATTCACTATTACTCTCCTAGCCAAAAATAATGTTTCTGTGAGTGATTCTTGTGCAGTTTCTTTTTCAGCAGATGTGCTTGGTCATGGTAATTATATATGTGAAATATAAAAGCTGGAAATTTTTAACAAATATTGCAAAAATGGAGAACTTGTGCATGAAAATCATTAAGTGAATGAACTCTCTGGAATATGTGTTAACTAATTAAGCTTTAAAAAATCTATTGCACACACAAAACTCTGAAAGTGAAGCTTTCCAGTTGATGACGATTGCCTTTTAAATTTCTCTAAAACCTAGAATAAAACCAAAACACTTATGTTAACTTTAAAAAAGCAAATGTAAAAATTAAAAGCTGTAATTGAGAAAAAAAAATATTGAAAACTCAAAGCCAATTGCACTGGAGTTCAGAATATCTTTAACTGCAAATTAAGCAATTTTCCTGCCCAGCAACCCACTGAATATCAGGTTGATCAAGATTTCATTTGCAGGATATATAGAAGTAGATGGAAGGAAAGAAAACCCAAACCCTTTATATATTAGCTCTTACCAAATGTGGTAACCAAGTTACTAACTTAAGTCATAACAAGATATTTTGGGAAAGATTCTCTAGTGATTGATTTATTTGACTAGTGAAGTGGTTTACTTCTAAGGGGAAATTATAGAGAAAATTATAATTTTAGAAGTCCATAGCATAATAATATAATTACATCTTAGTTTGTGAATAGAACTACAAAACAGGAGATGTTCAGGAGAATCCTTAATCATGTGTTTCCATTTCTTAATTTCTGATTGAGGGATTGTATCTTCCCATTTTTAAAAGTTTCTCTGTATATAGTTTAGTTTTGTACTAGATTTTTGTTTGGACTTTTGTAATGAGAAATGTAATGGAACAAGAAGATTTCTGGGTTTGGGCATGTAATAAACTATCCTGGTCATCATTACCTATTTTATTGAAGGTGGTGTAGTAGGGAAGCTGAAGCTGCGACGAAGCAGAAGTGAGTCAAACTGATGGCCTTCCATCAACTAAATCTATCTCATTGGTATTTTTATGTCATACACTAAGTAACTAAAGTGGGTGATATTAAAGAAGCCTTGGAGAAAAAAAGGGCTGCATTCAGCAAAAGATTGCCAGAAAAAAATGAACCCTTTGTTCTAAATCTATTTAACAGCCAAACCACAGTGACAGAAGAGCAATAAGAGTGAAAAAGGATCTGAGGATTTACAGCCATTAGTAAATCACTAAATGGGAGAGGGTATAGCATACTCATCAGAAGTAGCAAGAGACATATCACCAACAGCAGTGCATAGGAATATTTTGACTGATCTGGGGACGCTTCATGCTGCCACCAGTTCATGGGATCCAAATTAGAGTAGCCTGCTTGTATTCCAAATAAATTATTCCGATCAATCTTGTTTGGGGCAAAACAAACACAATTTTTGAGCAGGCTAATCAAGGAATTGCTATCAGTCCAATTGCTATGATTTTGACTTTTGTAGTTCAAGTTGTGTACAGTTAAAATGACATGCACAAACTTCTAGTGTCCACCCGTTTCTTTGGTGTTAATAGTCGCACTTCCACAGACCCTCTGGGTCTCAAGGTTGATGGCTTCAGTTTGGATTGGGGAGAGGAGTCTTGCAAGCCATTGGCATCCCAAGTCTCCAGGCAGGCCAAGTGCAGTCCATACAAAGCCTGGAAAGTCCCGAGGCCTGTCTGACCAGCTAGACACGAAGCCTGTGGCCTGATACAAGCAATGGCAGCCACATTTACTTTTGCTCTTTTCACCTGTGCACCTCACAAAAGGGTATTGTAAGGGGGGGTCCAGGAGTACAAGACAGACTATGGACCTATCTACTGCTAGTCAGTGCCTCTCAGCAGGTAAGGATCAGCTGAGGAATGAGCTAGCAGTCTGTTCCTGGCATACTGACATGTCCCCATCAAAAGTCTGAATTCTCCAGGTGGAGAAATCAGCACTGACACATTAAAACTGAAATCTCAGGAGGCCTGAGGGTGCAAAAACCACGTCCAGACTAGGAAAAAGTCTTGAGTGGCACTAGGTAGGACTGTTAAGGGGTAACAGTTGTTTGAGAGGCTCTTAAGTTACAGTCAGGGAGCAGCAAGGGCTGGTGGCAGCATCCACAGCACTTTCTGTTTAGCATCAGAAACACACGGTGGACACTTGCAGTCTGGCTGAGGGACTGCCATAAGAAAAAGAATAAGAAAGGTAATAGAAGCTCTTGCAGACGGTAAGAAAGAGAGCAGTGGCCAGGGCTTGGAGACAGTATAGATACATCACATGAACATGTTGATGCCATTCGTGATTGGTTTTGTCAGGGAGCAGCAGAGCTTGCTGTTGTGCAAAGGCTGGGGATCTGGGGACCGTAGGCAGCAGCAAAACAGGCAAGGGGACCTGAGCTTGATGCAGTTCTCAGGGGGAGGCAGGGGCAGCCCCCCAGGAGGCTTCCCCCAGCTCCTGCTTACACAGCTCTGCTCCCAGGGCAGCATGTCTGCACTGTGTCAACTGCTGGTGTGAGCACAAGCAAGGAAGGCTGGAGGAGAGGTGGATGGGAAGAAAGAAGTTGGTGCACTGGAGACCCTGACTGATTCGATGAAGAAATAACTTGTGCTATGAGTATTTGTTCAGATTTTCTTGGACAAGATCATATTAAATAGCTCCAGATGTGCATCGCCCCCAGATGTTATTTCTTTAGTTGTCTGCTTTTCTTCTTTTGTTTCACAGCATTTCATAGGTGAAAATGACAAACATCGGGGGGAACAACTTTTTAACTGTGTCTGCTTCAACATTCTATCATTTTACCTCCAACTGCAATCTATTAGCAATCTTAATTCAACCTTAGATAGTCTTTTAGGTCTTCTAAGCATGTAACTCACACCCATGTAGATGCAGGAGATTTAAGTAGTTGTTAAAATATATTCTGACTTTAAAAATATTTCAGAATACCAAATTCCAACCAGGGAGAAAGTGTGACAAACTGATTCCACTTAGCTGGTATTCTGTTTGGATGAGTGCTAGTCATCCACGGGAAACTTTGAGGAGGAGTTAAACAGAATGGAAAGTGTTCTAAATAAATGAAGGCTGATAAATAATCTGAGGGTCACAACCTTGGTGCAGGGGAAAGGAAACAAACTGAGCTTGTATAAATTTTTAGAGACAACACATCAGGAATTTTCTGCAAGTCTGGTGCCATCTTAACTTGCTGTGATTCCAGTATTTTTGCTACTGATGTTAGCTGTCACAACAAGAAGTTATGTTAACACATGCCCCAGCTGACATTTTGAACTGGTGTGACACCAAAAATTTTTCACTTAACAATTATCTAACCCCTCAAAAGCAAAAAATTTTAAATCAAATCCTACTGAGAGATGTGTTCCCTTGGGGAACCATGTATATAGCTTAGTGTACCAGTTTCTGTGAAGCATCTGAAAGCATATGAAAACCAGTGTAACTTGTATAACTGTGCATTTGAAATACATGTTTAAATGTGTAAATCCCCAAAGAGAAGTTTAAAGTGTCCAGAGGAAAGGAAAAGGAAGTTTTCAAGAAGGTTTTTAGGGTAGAATTAGAAATGCTGATTCTCAGTTCAAGTATGCCAGAAGTAGGTATCCCGCTGACTGAGGGTTATCCAGACATTTCCATCATTGAGCAAGGATTTTTTTCCTTTGATTATACTCATTTCATATACTTTTTCCACTCTAATAATCATCTTGGCATCAACAAGACACCTGTGTGAGTAGGAACACTGTGATGTCTATTCACCATCAAGAATGTCCAAACTCTCAATTCAATATTATTCCATAAGGTGAAAGTACCTAGGAAATACTTTTCAGAGGATGTAAAGAGACAGTATGCATCGATATTAATAGATTTCCTGTGTGCCTCCAGTAGCAGATGATGTGATAAATAAATTTATTACATGGAAACAGGAAAGTAAGATAGTCCTAAAAATTTGGTAATTTTCAGGATTTGTTAGTTTAAGCTAGGTGAAATAAATTTAAAAAATAATATTTAAAAGTATAATATATTACAAAATATAAAATAATCTATAGACATAAAAAATTAATATAAAACTATTTACCTTAAAAGAGTTGCGTCATCTAAGTATTTTTATGAGATGAAACAAAAAAAGATCCTTGATATTTTTATAAAACTCATTATGGCATTTATTTTTCAGGGGCAACATCACTGTAAGGTGTGTTACATACGAAATCTTTTAAAATTCATAAAAACAGCCTACCCAGTTTACATTGGGTGGTAATATGTATATTGTAATCTTAGATCACATTTAATTGGTTTAACCATAAACAGCTGAATCCACAGTAGCAAATCCAGCAATGCAGTGAAGGCTTAAAATGTTCATGAGAAAGCAAGAACTAAATTCTGGGGCAGTTATGAAAAAATATTTTCTACCCAATCAGTCGCCTTGCAGGTTTACTGCTAACATCAAGTCTGAATAAAATTTGAAGGCAGTGATCACCCATGCATCACTCTGCATGCCAATATAATTCCACAGAGACTCAGTCTGTCTTTCAGAACCAGATTAAGCACTCCAAACTTCTGGATTTGACCTTCAGAAATAATCTGATCAGTCAAATCTGTAGGACACCTGTCTGCTGCAAATATGTGGAGAGAATAATAACAGAGAAGGGCAGAAAGAAAAAAAGTAATTTTAAAGGAAGGGTTTATTTGTATCCTAGCCCATACTTGTACTCCTGTTAACTTTCTGAATTCATCCTTTATGTTGAGATGGCTATAAAGACAGGTCCAGCCACCTTTGTATGTAACATAATTTAATTTTTTTATAAATACATAATATTGGCATGATTCACACAGCATTTCCCTGTGTAAAGTTTCATACTCAATTCAATTCACTTTTATTTCTCTGTTGAGAAAGGGAAAATTCTAAAAGCAGCTTTATTTCAAATCTACATGCATGAATGAAAACTTCTCAAAAACTTTCTGCAACAATAAGTTTGTACTCCATGTTGTAAATATTAAATTCAATTCAGATGTTGAAGCAATACTCTTTTATCGTTAATTAATTAAATACATGGGTGTCACTTTACAATTCTGATACTTAAAAATCATTTGGAAGTGTGGGAAAGCAGTCTGCTATTTTTCTATAATACTATTTTTGTTCAAAAAAATTAAAATTAGATTCATGTTATAATTGAGAGTATAAAATTTTAGAAAATACGAATTAGTAGCATGTTTCAAACTAATAATTTTCTGTCTTTCCAAAATATGTAACAGCTGAAGAATTTTTTAAGTTCCCATTTCAGGTAATACAATTGTTGTATGTCTGACTATTTGAGATAGGACAGATGGTATAAATACGGTACTCACATAAAGAACTAAAGAAACACACTGATTCTGAGGGACAACAATGGCTGCATGAGGTCTCAAGCGTACAAAGTTAACTGCAATTTCACTTGGCCTTCCTAATGCTTGGAAGTTTAAGGAGAGGGCTTTAAATTGCACTGCTGAAATGAGAAAAAGAAAAAACCAAACTGAACTTTTTCAGGGGGTACTATCCTTTCCACATCCTGTGTGATAGGATGAATCCAGATTTTTACATAATTGTTTTTTTTCACTAATATTTTGTTTAGCTTTGTTTTCACAGACATTGGTACTCTCTGGGATTACCTAACTTGCTACTACTGCTTTGGTCTTCATCTGCTTGCAATTTAGCACTTCATTAGCCAGTTAAGTTAATTAAGACCATGACATTTTTTTAAATAATGTATTTAAGGAAATGTTTACTTATTTCATTAGACAAATACTTTAGAACCTGTTTCCCTTTTTCCCATTTAACAGTATTTGTTTTCCATTAAAAAAAAATCGAAAGTGCAATTTTGTCTCACAAAAACTTCTTACAAAAAGGGATAAAGGAGTTCAACACATAAAATATCTTTCAATAATCTACTGCTTTTAATATCTGATTTTAATTTCTGGCATTTAAAGGGCTAAGAACACTTTATGGCTAAAGGTAGATGCTGCAGTCAGTCACAGCATTGGTCATTACCCCATGATTTCGTCATAAACTGAAAGCACAGGCATCAGACCTGGTCTGTGCTATGAGTCAGCAGGGCTTAGATCGGTATCTGTGTTTCAGGCAGCTGCAAAGCAACTGCCCTGTTAAACTGGAAGCGGTGTGTTAAGAACTTGTCTGTGCCCCAGAAATCTGAATGATGTGATGTGGTCAACAGGAGAAACTGGCCTTTTCAGTGCAGGTCTCCGCAGAGGACAACTCCACCGCGACTTCAAAAAACTTGCGACAATGAGAAGGGATAGCAAGCAAGGGCAGATTGTCTAGCACCCACCAGTTACAGAGAAGTTTGGGACATTCAGTTCTAAGGCACAGTCTAAGCAGAAGCTTGAACATGTTGCTGTCTCAAGTCATTGGAGGAGGGTAAAGAATTTGGTTTTTTGGTTAGTGATCAGGTGTGACTCTGGTATTGGAATTCAGGTTAAAAAAAGCTCAAAAAATGCTGTTAATAGTATTAAAAGATACCTTTAGTCCTCAATAAAGAAAAGGAATGTAACAAGCAGTAGATAGGTGCAAATTTATGTACCTGCAATCATGTAAGTGATGAGAGAACTGCATATTGTGTTCTCATCCACATAATAAAGGAATTCTGTTTGGGCATAAAAGCAGCTGAGACATCAGGGAGGACAACTATTGCAGGAGCACCAAATCCTCCCATCATCAGCAGACATAACATCATGCCTCCACCTTTCTAGCACCCTGACTCTTCAAATATTTCCATCGCTGCCGTGTTGGTTTCCCAGGCTCTGGACTCTTCAGATTTTTGCTGCAGAAAAGTTTTGAGCTGTATCTTGTTACTGCTTGCTAAAACTAACAGAAACATTGATTGTATTGTTTTTACGGAATTCCCTTTTTAAGTGTGTACTAAAAAATAAAACCAGTAAAGTGTTGTGCAAAATATACATGTTGTTGTTACTTGAGTAAAAATTACTTTTACACCAATACTAAAACCCTGTCATTACACATTCTATGAAATCATCAAAATGTTTTTTAAATGTGATCCATGCTGTTCATACCTGTATCTGTCAATAGTGCTGCATTTAACTTATTTTCTTCCTTTAAACCAAACTTGGCTTAGCCAAATTTTTTTAGCCACAAGGAAGTAATTTTCTCCTGTTTCAACATTTCATGCCTGTTCTCAGAAATCTCCTTGTGTTTCAGTTGGCTTGAAACTGGAGGCAAGGCTGAGTAGGTTTGTTCCAACAGAGCTAGTGTTATTTCACAAGAGCTACTTGGGTCACAGCCAGAAGTGGAGAATGTAAATACAAAAGATCAATACCACTGCTTGGAACAGTGTTTTAGAAATAAGTTATTATGTTGCTGTCTGGTTAAAACAATTACCTGAAGATTTAAAAGCAGTAAACCTCAGTAAAGCCAGAGTAAATGGAGTATCTCAATGGCACTATCTTCATTTGTATTCTCCAACACTCCGGCCAATGGCATTGTCAAGACAGACAACAAGATGACTCAAATTCAAGACAAAGGAAACTTAGTATGGGTGTATAATTTGCATATTTGATTTATTATCTTAGAACAAAATTATGTTGCTGGACTGGTTGCTAGACATTTGTTAGTGAGTTTAGGTTACTAATTCTCTGATTTCAAAAACAGGGACAGGTTATCACCCAGAATTCATTGTTAGCAAAGATAATGTTCTAATGAAACAAGTGGAAGTCTGCATTTGACTGAGTTTCTGAAGTAATTTCTCCTTGGACGCTAAAGCACGTGTGCCAGTTTCCCAGTGCGTGTTAGGCATTACATTTAATTAACAGAAATACCATCTTTGGGAAAGGTTCCTGTTCAATTTGAAAGTTCCCAGGACAGGTGTTATAGTGAGACTGGCAATAATTTTCTCCTCAGTCCCTAGGCAACACATTTGTTAAAATACGTTCTTTTCTGCCACTGCATGCTAATAAAACTTCTAGAAGGTTTTGTTTAGGAGCTTGATATAGAAACTGTACAACCATAACAAATATTTTACATTTATTATTGCCATTGTTTCATTTGACATTTTGTTTTGTTTGACATCTCACATTTATTATTGTCATTGTTTCAATTGACAAGTGCTACTTTGCTAGTATTGTGTATTTTGCAAGGTTACACAAAAAAGTGATTAATTAACTGGCAGTTTGTAATAAAGGTGGTTTTTAAAAACCGCAATGAACAACTGTGCAACATGTAATAATACCATAATTAAAAGTAAACAAAAGGGCATGAAAACTTTGGGCATGACGCCAAATTTTTTTATTAAAGGAAAGCACAGGTGTTTAACAAAAGCGTTTTCTCTTCTACTACTGCTTTCTGATGCCTTTTTCCTTTTCTGCTGCCACTTGGATTTTAGAGATAATTTCTTGATGGAAACCCTTCCAAGGAAGGAATGAGGGAGCATGGGACAGGTGCAATGGCTGTGGGAAGAAAAGACCTGGCAAGGCTCTGCCAGCAGCAGAAGGTAACTCATCCACAGCATCTGGGCTGACACACAACCTCTTTCCCCTCCCTCCTCCTAAAATTCTTCCTCCAAGTCAAGGCTCAGTGAGGTCCAGAGGTTCCCATGGGACAGGAGCTGAGGATAATACCAGGCAGGGTCTGGCAGCCAGGGCCTGTCTTACCACCGCAGTAAGGAGCTGGGGCTCAGATTGACAGGGACCATAGATGGATTGGGCAAGGCTGTGGGGAGCTGGAGAAGGTTCATGCTGTGGCATCACTGGGGCAGGGGCTGGTGGCCCCAAGTGGCTGAGTTGGGTTCCAGACCCTCAAGCAGGTGAGGGGAGCCTCAAGAAGGCAAGACAGGGACAGCCAGGTCTGGCAGTGCCCTCAGGACACCGGCAGCTAGTACAAAGATTAATAAGCCATATGTATTTTCAATAAAACTCACTTATGATTACTCAAAGCTTTTTGAAGACCATTGTTATAGAAAAAGAAAAATTCCAAGTGCCGGGTCTGCTCCACCTTTGCTGTGCCTGTCTTGGATCTTTACTGATTTGTAGAAGCACAAGCTCCTTCTCTGAACCAGATTTAAGGTCAGGTTTTTATGTGGGTCTTTCTTATTTTCTGTTTTTAGGAATTCGTAATTGCACAGGAACTAGAATGTTAAAATAGCAGTGAGCCCAGATGGCTGATTTCAAATGACCTAAGGCAAACCTTACTTTTTTATGTTGGCAATTTCATCGATGGAAACATATTTTGTAAATATAATGGAGTTTCCATTCACAAACAAAATTTCTATCCTCAGTGGTTTAAGTAGCAACTGAGGAAAAAGATGAAAATGGAGAAACTAAATACTAGAAATTTCCCAGATTTTACAATCTGAAGTCTTCCACCCAGCTGTTACTTTTTCTTACAAGTGTTTTAGCAACGTAAGATATTAATGTTTTTTTAAGCAGTGATTCATTGAGGAAGCTTTACTGACATTATAAACTGTTCCTTGTTGCTAGGAATAGAACTGAAGCTGTTTCCTTTACTGTATGACATGTTACTTTTTGGATAAAAGGAAAGTGTAAAAGCTGTATTCCTAAATTTGTTGCACTTAAGCCAGATTTTTACTCCAGAACTAAGAAACTATATCCCTGCACTTTATTTTTTCTCTTTAACACTCTCTCCTTATGTCCACATGGCATGGACAAAGGCAAATTCCCCATCTTTTCTCTAAAATCCTCTCCGCTTCCATTCCAAGTTACACTGTCATTTTCACTTTCATCCAAAACTGTGAGGAATGTGCTGTTAATTCATCTCCTATTCTTCCTCACATTCATGGGTTCGTGGGCTGTAGTCCTTAGGAAATGTTTTTGACAAGATCAATTTCTGGCCTGTCAGCTATTATCTGAATAACTCGATTCTTCTTTTCTTCTTTGTCTCTGCCACCAAACTAGAGATCTCTTCTCACACACCTATATGTATATAATTTATATTCTTTAAGTAGATAAATTGGATATATCAGTTCTAACTTACTAGAATTAGAACAGTAGTAAATTTTGTAATTTGTATGTGAACATTGTAAGACAATCGCTGTGTATTTTTCTTAGCTTTCCCATGAGTAAGTGTATATGAAATTTGTTAAGATGCTAAAAACAGAGTGTTGGAATAGAGATACAGAGAATTCTGCTTGTGTCCCATACCTCTGTATTTGGAATCTCAGAAGTTAGAAAACATCATAGTTTAAATACTGGTAATCCAATATAAAAATGTGACAATGAAAACACATAGTAAATACTGTAGATTTATGGGATTGTTTCTGATTCTTAGAAAAAAAAATGAAAATTTAATTGCTAGGGATACTAATTATTGGATAAATAAAGGAATGTCTGTTGTTATCATAACTTTCATAATTTTAGAAATTAAGTGAGAAATACAAAATCCAATATATACATATACACTCAGATTAATCCAATATAAACATATTAATAATTATAATTATAATTAATCCAATATAAACATATACACTCAGATTAATTCTACGTCTCCTTTCATCTGAATTAACTCCTGAAAATAGAAGCAGAAAGAGAGAAGTACCCCACAGATACCACTGATTTAGTGCTTGCTATTTGATAGTCTGAATTAAAACTAACATCATCTTGAAAAGCATACTAAGATGAACATTTCAGAATACACACCTTGCAATGTTGTTGTAAAGGAAGCTAAACTAATCTTGATGACTCACAAAGACATGAATATTTTCAGGTTTACATTTAAATGACAATTTTTGAAACTTTAAGATATTGTTAGAGAGAGGAGGGAATCGTCTATGTACAAAGGGATGGGCAAGCTACCGAAGAGGCTGCTGTGGATGCTCTGTTGTAGGAAATCAATACTTAGAGAGAATAACTCAATAACTGAGAGCACTAGGAATCACTCATTCCTTCAAAACTTGATTTCATTATAAAGAGATCGCCATTAATGCTTGGAATCGATTCTAATCGATTCTTGTGTGTTTGGACAATGCAAATATTCTAATTTTGACAAAGTTTGTGTACATTGCAGTTTGATCTTTCACAAAGTTAGGGAACTGACCTTGTGCCTTAAAAAGGTTGTTACACAGCAGCAGTGTTATCACATGCAGAGAAACTACCTCTTCTTCTAGACACCTTTGCTAGCTGTCTATCTATTTCAATTCTTCCACTTTATTCATATGAGGAAAATGCAATTAAATCAGGCAAGAGATCTCACATTTCACATTTACTCTAGCTGACTGGTTTCCAGCCTGGGTGCCTTGACCTGAGTGAGGAATTAAAGTCTCATACCACACTTACTTATACCTACCTATTGGCTGCTTAGTACTATATATGAAGTTTTAGACCTTTACCTAATCCTGAGAGAATATACTTGTTCTCTGAGAACACTGACAAAGAGTATTAGTAGGCAGTTACACCTCACAGGACTTTATAAGGCTCTATCTTGTCATTCTTATTAAATGCCTTGTTAAAGGCCTAATAAGGACACTTGGATGGGCATTTTGACACCCTCAGCTGATAATGTTGTTCAGCTCTACATCTTCATATATTAGCTATTTCTCTTCAGCATTGTCTAGCAACCACTAGTGCTTAGTCCAGACGAGTAGTGGCAAGTTAGTTGAATCATCATTACAAACAACACCCTCTTTAATGAGGAAGAATACCCACAAATTATTTTCATGTTTGCATATGGGTCTTGTCACATACAAGAATTATTTGCAGGTAGCTGCTACAGACTGGAATACATGGTGAAAAAGATGCCTTTCTCTTTACTTAAAAAAAGCCAAAAAGGTTGCTGTGGCTGACAATGTAATCATATTTTAAGGTATAAATTACAGACCCACATAATACATGCAATGTTTTGAAATACGTTATTATGAAGAATTTGCTTCTCATTTTATTATACGATTATTCACAGCAGGTGTTTTGGATTTGTGGTTAAAAGAAAGTTGGTAACACTCCGTGCATTAGTTGTTTCTGAGCAGTACTTGCATAGTGTCATGGATTTCTCTTTTTCCCACTCTGCCCTTCCCTCCACCCACTGAGCAGGCTGAGGGTGGGCAAGAGACTGGGAGGGGACACAACCAGGATAGCTGACGGCAGGTGGCCAAAGGGGTATTTCATACTCTATTATGTCAGGCTCAGCAACAAAAGCTGGAGATAGAAGAAGGGTCGGAGTGGTTTTGGCTTCAAAAGTGTCTGTTGCTCAGAGCAGCTGAGCATTGGTCTGCCTGTGGGTGATGGTGAGTGGTCACCTTTCCACCAATTTTCTCCCTTTTCTCCTTTCTCCTTTCTTTTTTTTTTTTTCCCCTACCTTTCTCTTTTCTTCANTACAATCTGAAGTCTTCCACCCAGCTGTTACTTTTTCTTACAAGTGTTTTAGCAACGTAAGATATTAATGTTTTTTTAAGCAGTGATTCATTGAGGAAGCTTTACTGACATTATAAACTGTTCCTTGTTGCTAGGAATAGAACTGAAGCTGTTTCCTTTACTGTATGACATGTTACTTTTTGGATAAAAGGAAAGTGTAAAAGCTGTATTCCTAAATTTGTTGCACTTAAGCCAGATTTTTACTCCAGAACTAAGAAACTATATCCCTGCACTTTATTTTTTCTCTTTAACACTCTCTCCTTATGTCCACATGGCATGGACAAAGGCAAATTCCCCATCTTTTCTCTAAAATCCTCTCCGCTTCCATTCCAAGTTACACTGTCATTTTTACTTTCATCCAAAACTGTGAGGAATGGGCTGTTAATTCATCTCCTATTCTTCCTCACATTCATGGGTTCGTGGGCTGTAGTCCTTAGGAAATGTTTTTGACAAGATCAATTTCTGGCCTGTCAGCTATTATCTGAATAACTCGATTCTTCTTTTCTTCTTTGTCTCTGCCACCAAACTAGAGATCTCTTCTCACACACCTATATGTATATAATTTATATTCTTTAAGTAGATAAATTGGATATATCAGTTCTAACTTACTAGAATTAGAACAGTAGTAAATTTTGTAATTTGTATGTGAACATTGTAAGACAATCGCTGTGTATTTTTCTTAGCTTTCCCATGAGTAAGTGTATATGAAATTTGTTAAGATGCTAAAAACAGAGTGTTGGAATAGAGATACAGAGAATTCTGCTTGTGTCCCATACCTCTGTATTTGGAATCTCAGAAGTTAGAAAACATCATAGTTTAAATACTGGTAATCCAATATAAAAATGTGACAATGAAAACACATAGTAAATACTGTAGATTTATGGGATTGTTTCTGATTCTTAGAAAAAAAAATGAAAATTTAATTGCTAGGGATACTAATTATTGGATAAATAAAGGAATGTCTGTTGTTATCATAACTTTCATAATTTTAGAAATTAAGTGAGAAATACAAAATCCAATATATACATATACACTCAGATTAATCCAATATAAACATATTAATAATTATAATTATAATTAATCCAATATAAACATATACACTCAGATTAATTCTACGTCTCCTTTCATCTGAATTAACTCCTGAAAATAGAAGCAGAAAGAGAGAAGTACCCCACAGATACCACTGATTTAGTGCTTGCTATTTGATAGTCTGAATTAAAACTAACATCATCTTGAAAAGCATACTAAGATGAACATTTCAGAATACACACCTTGCAATGTTGTTGTAAAGGAAGCTAAACTAATCTTGATGACTCACAAAGACATGAATATTTTCAGGTTTACATTTAAATGACAATTTTTGAAACTTTAAGATATTGTTAGAGAGAGGAGGGAATCGTCTATGTACAAAGGGATGGGCAAGCTACCGAAGAGGCTGCTGTGGATGCTCTGTTGTAGGAAATCAATACTTAGAGAGAATAACTCAATAACTGAGAGCACTAGGAATCACTCATTCCTTCAAAACTTGATTTCATTATAAAGAGATCGCCATTAATGCTTGGAATCGATTCTAATCGATTCTTGTGTGTTTGGACAATGCAAATATTCTAATTTTGACAAAGTTTGTGTACATTGCAGTTTGATCTTTCACAAAGTTAGGGAACTGACCTTGTGCCTTAAAAAGGTTGTTACACAGCAGCAGTGTTATCACATGCAGAGAAACTACCTCTTCTTCTAGACACCTTTGCTAGCTGTCTATCTATTTCAATTCTTCCACTTTATTCATATGAGGAAAATGCAATTAAATCAGGCAAGAGATCTCACATTTCACATTTACTCTAGCTGACTGGTTTCCAGCCTGGGTGCCTTGACCTGAGTGAGGAATTAAAGTCTCATACCACACTTACTTATACCTACCTATTGGCTGCTTAGTACTATATATGAAGTTTTAGACCTTTACCTAATCCTGAGAGAATATACTTGTTCTCTGAGAACACTGACAAAGAGTATTAGTAGGCAGTTACACCTCACAGGACTTTATAAGGCTCTATCTTGTCATTCTTATTAAATGCCTTGTTAAAGGCCTAATAAGGACACTTGGATGGGCATTTTGACACCCTCAGCTGATAATGTTGTTCAGCTCTACATCTTCATATATTAGCTATTTCTCTTCAGCATTGTCTAGCAACCACTAGTGCTTAGTCCAGACGAGTAGTGGCAAGTTAGTTGAATCATCATTACAAACAACACCCTCTTTAATGAGGAAGAATACCCACAAATTATTTTCATGTTTGCATATGGGTCTTGTCACATACAAGAATTATTTGCAGGTAGCTGCTACAGACTGGAATACATGGTGAAAAAGATGCCTTTCTCTTTACTTAAAAAAAGCCAAAAAGGTTGCTGTGGCTGACAATGTAATCATATTTTAAGGTATAAATTACAGACCCACATAATACATGCAATGTTTTGAAATACGTTATTATGAAGAATTTGCTTCTCATTTTATTATACGATTATTCACAGCAGGTGTTTTGGATTTGTGGTTAAAAGAAAGTTGGTAACACTCCGTGCATTAGTTGTTTCTGAGCAGTACTTGCATAGTGTCATGGATTTCTCTTTTTCCCACTCTGCCCTTCCCTCCACCCACTGAGCAGGCTGAGGGTNCTTTTTTTTTTTTTCCCCTACCTTTCTCTTTTCTTCACCTAGTAAATTGTCTTTGTCTTGATCCATGACTTTTCTTGCTTTTGTTCTTCCTATTACTTCCCCTGTTACACTGCGTAAGAGAAGAAGTGAACGAGTACCTATATGCATACTTGGCTTCTGGATGAGGCTAACTCACCACATCAAGAAAAAAATAATAAAATTTTCCATAGTCTCCATGACTCCCCTTGGGTCTTGAATGAAATTTATGGTAAGCATATTGACCCAGATAGCACCCGGTTGTTTTGAATCCTACTGCTTTAAGCAGTAACTCATTATTAAGTTCTTGCAAAGCCATATCTAATACAAGTGACCAAGGCAACTTCCTGCACGTTGAGAAAGAGAACTGGCTATCACTCATCTCATGTGAAAAGTTTCATCAGATCTTTTGAGATTTTTACAGCCAGTGTAAAACTATGTCTGTGAAGATTATTCCTTATTATCCAGATATGAAATTTATTTTTTTTACAGTACCTCTGTAGCAAAGCCAGAAGTGTGAAGAAGTAAAAACGTCCTGCTTTTTTAACAAGAAATATGATCTGTTCAGCAAAATAGCACATTTGTGTGAGAGATAATCCATAAAGTTGTGTATTTTTCCCAGACAAAAAGATTTGCAATAAGCTGGGGTAATTACTTGATGTTGTTCAAAGAACAGAGATAAATCTGTCAAGAAGCAAAGTATCTTCAAGGCCTTTTTGGGGAGGGGATTAAAAGGAACAGGTCATATTGCATTTCTGGAACAAATTTTAGCAGTTAATCTTTCCTCTTTTCTTTAGCTGGGGTGAAATTAACTTTTAAACCTAGACTTCTATGTACGTAAATTATGTAGGCAAATCTTGTGGAGTTTTTTCAGATTTTATTGAAGAAAATGGAAAAATTCCTAATGGAAATTTGCTTTTAAGACCAAATTTATTTAAAGATAACCTAGAAAAAAAATAGTGTTTATTACAAGAAAAAAAAAATATCATAGCTTCATATTTCTATTAAAAAAAATTCGGTAGAAAAACTTACCCAGCCCTCAATTTATTGCTGACTTTAATGGGAAATTGTTTCTCATCAGAATTGTTTATTTTTCCTTTTGATATTATTAATGTAGAGTCTGTCTGTATCCTTCAAAGTGGAAAAATGAAAACATGACATAAAGTGGTAATGTAAATACCAAAAGCTTTTCATTTAATTGACTTTCTTTTTATACTGAAATGATCAGTTACAGTGCATAATTTCATATCAGTTTCACGTGTCTTATTGTTTGCTTTATGCTACAGACTGTAACATATATGAGTTCATAATATTTACAAAAACACTGTCTTAGTATTTGATAATAATCACATTCTTCATAAACTAACAAGAAAGCTTGCATCAGCTATCCTCCTACATTCCAGATCCCTGATATTTTCTACGCAAGGTACTGTGTGGACCAAGACATGAATGAGATCAGTGATGAATTTTACTTACTATGTTTACTGAGTATAGACTACGTTTGTAAAGTTAGGATGACAAAAAGAAACATGGTCATAAAATTTCTAGGATGATTTTCTATTGAAATGCTATCACTGATTATCACTGCCAGAAGAGTGAAGTGACTTACTGTTCTGTATGAAGTCTCATTGTCTGCAGTAGCAGAACAAATGTGACAAATGAGCAGAACAAATTCAGTTTCCTGAATTATAGTGCAAGCGACTGCATTATTCAGGCTTTTTTCTTTTGGTTTGGGTTTTGTTTGATATAATGCCTTTGGATGTATTCGAGTTAATTCTCGATTTCTAAATATACCACACTTAGGAGAAGATTTCAGTTATTATCTAAAAATCTCCGAAAAGTTTTCAGGGTGTCATCAGATTGTTTTTGTTCATAGAGGATTTTTTTTATTTATTTTAAATCTTATTTTACCTCTATACAATCTCTGCAAGTATCAGCTTCAATAAAACAAGATTTACACATCAGTTGCCTTTGGCAAAGTTTAAAGGTATCTCCAACATTTACAGGATAGGAGAATTTTACCAGAGGTTGTTTCTGCTTCTTCTCTGTGAGAATTCATTATAGATGATTAATAACAGCAATGCAGAGAAGTTTACATTGCATTTTCATAGGTAAGTGTAAATGAATGCTTGGTATGTGGTAACAAATGCTTGGCAAATAAATCAAGCTATGTGGTGCATAATTCTGCAAGCCTTGATGTTATTGGTTTTGAATACTGAAAGAACTTTTTTTTTCTGGTTTGTGGCATTGAATCTCTTGTCGTTGTCTTTTTCTCAAAAAAAAAATAATATATATATATATATAGAGAGAGAAATTGTTGAAGAAACTATCCCTGTGTGACAGAGTGAGCTCTAATACCACTAATCATTTTTAGGATTATGATCTCTTTTGGCAGTACTTCAGTGAGGTATGTTATTTCTTGAACTTTTTATCTGTATTTCTTAAGACAATATACAGACCTCTTTTCATTTAAAAATACAAATGGAAGCCACAAAAGAAAACAACTCTTCAGGTAGATAATTCCATTTTCCAATTACTGTTCTTGTCAGATTTCCCTCTTTATCCTGTATTCCAAGATTTAAAAAAAAAAAAAAAAATTCAAGATCTCACTAGTTCTGCATGCAATGAAACATTGAACATTGTGTGTAATGTGAAAATCCTTCAGCAATAGCTGAACATGACATAAAACATTTCTTTACAAGGGCTTACTTTTGGCTGGTCTTTCTCTGAAAAATCAAACATAAATTGTTTTGATTACCAAAAGAGAAGACTGTGCAGAAAACCTTGGTGTGCTGATTCATACTGCAAGGATAAGTAGATGTTTCAACAGGCCATCTGCTATTCTCTACCTAGCAATAATGTTTATATATAGAAATGAAATCCTACTAATTCAGCATCTGATTGTGTATTTCAGAACTGGACAAAAATTAACCACAAAGAACACAGATTTTCAATGGTTCTCAGAAGCATCTTGGAAATACAAAAGCACATGAAGAAAAATTCAAATATACACTCTTATATCTTTTTGATTATTTCTTAAAGCAGGTATCAAAGAAATAATGTTCCGTTTCCATTGATTTTTACACCAAAATAGTCTATATGCTGTAGATAGTATTTCTTGAAGCACATTCATACAATAAAAGCATAGAACACATGTATGCTTGTACTCACACACACACATACACACTGGAAAACAAGGACATCTTGTTAGGCTTATGGATACTAAGCCAATTCCTACTGACTCAGCTGGAAGTTCTGTGTAATATGTTTATTTACCTGCTCCTGTAAGGTATTCCTCCTTAGAAATATTTGAACATATCAAACAACCTAGTAGTTTGTGATGTGGTGACAATGAATATGGAGGTTAATTGGGTAAGGAAAGTGCACCAAAAAAAAATCTGCCACTCCTAAATCCTAGCTTCTTTCCACCCACAATACAAGACAGAGCATTCCTGACTATAGCACATAGTTAAGAATAATTCTAAGACAAATAAGGCCAAAAAAGGAAACAAAGCAGTACGCCCTTCTGAAAACAACAGCAATCCATCCAACTAAAAACAACAGCAGAAAAGTTTATAGTAGTCAGTTATAAACTTTCTTTCTTCTATTTCTTCTTCTATTTCTTCTACATAATCATTATAATTACATGTGACAGAGCTAGAAAATAGAGCTTGCAGTATGCAGGAGAACTGTGCAAAAAATGTAATCTTGATATATTGGAGAACTGATTTTTTGAAAAAGATAAAGGATGAAGTTCCAAAGTCAGTTACAAAATGTGTAACTTCAAATTTACAAGCCTGCATGTAGGCTGAAATTGGCAGCTGCACAAATACAGAATGTAAGCCGACTGCTTGGGCAACAATTTCCTGGAACAGCATGTGAGTTCATAGTGCTTTGCAAAGCTGACCATGTGAATAGTACCATATAGTTGGATAAAAGAAAGAATACGGGCTCAATGGAAAGAAACAGAAGTTTTGAGAATGTGAAATGGTCTTTTCCTTCTATACTGCAGTAGTAAAGTATCTGGGCATTGACAGGGCATTTTGGCATCATGCTTCAGGGGACACGTGGATCAATAACGATGAGAGCTACAGAGATGTTCAAAGGCATAGACAGCATGATGTAGAGGGGAAGATTGAACAGCTGCAGGAAAAGAAAAAAATGAAGAGAAATATAAATCCCCAATTTCATAAAGGCTTCTGCTAAAAGGAAAGGGAGAAACTGTTCTACATGTCCAAGCTCAATAGCACATTTGCTGCAGGGAAGATTTGGGTTAAACAGCAAGATAAATGGGTCAACAATAAGAAATGTAAAGAACTGGAACATATTTCCTGGTGGTGTTGTAGTCACTGTTCAGTCACTGGAGGTCCTTAGGAACAAGTTAAACAAACCTTAGGTAAGCATAGTTTAGCATGACTTAGGGAATAGAGTTAGATCAGGTGACATCTCCAGGTACCGTGATTCCAGAAATGCGTATGGTTCTGTGAATTGTGGATTGATCTTACATGAAAAACGCTGTTTGAAATGTAAAAATGAAGGGTTTTACCAAGAAACTTTCAGAACAAATAATTTTCACATTTTCATCATCATCCCTGTTTTTTTCACTCAACTACTTGTTACACTGAGTATCATTTCACAATTATTTCCAGCCATTTCAGATGTGGGACTTTTCTTTTCAGTATTGACAAAGAAAGGCAAAACTATTCAGTGTGTCTGCATTTTTGATCCTGAGTTTGAAAAAACAGCTGACAACTACGTGCTGTCTTTCCTTCTCCACAATCAGTAGTACCACTAAGCAGATACTACAGCCACTAAGTTTTTCTTATTCGATTTCCATCTGCATGATTAAGATATTGAAACTAATGGATAAATTTGAAGTAGGAATTTCATATGCTAGGAATAGAAGAAACACTGGATTTTCAGACCTGTTTCAACAACCTAAGGATCTGTTAGAATCTGAATTTCATAGAATCATA
>VXBW01003930.1:3209921-3302834 GCA_013400375.1 Thinocorus orbignyianus | reverse complement strand
AAGAAGGAAAAAAAGACCAGAATAGCGATGGATTCTGAATGCTGCTCAAAAGACTGAAGCCTGAATGTTATCTGATGCAATCCTGATGGGTATGATTTAATGATTACACTTTTGCCCAGTATTTTTCATACCAGCTCTGAAGAATTGCTTGACAGCCCTTGGTGACTGCTCAAAAGTTTCTCAGTCACTCAGGCAGAAGGTCTTATCAGAGTAAAGCGCATTAATCAGAGAAAAGGCTGATAAGGAGGATATGAAAGGAGTGGATGGCAACAGAAATTACACAAGGGGTGAGACTTCACATGTAGCTTGTTGCCTACAGAAAAGCTGTGTGGAATTATCAGTGGACAGGACACCCCAACACAGAAAGACTGCAGTGAAGAAGATGCAGGGAAGGATGTTTCTGGACACACATGTCCCAGCAGCACATTTTTATCCAGCAGAAAGACAGATTACACAACTTCTAACAGCCACCCTTCATCTGAGACATCTGTGTATATGAAATCCTCCTAAACCCCCAGCCAGAAAGAAGCCTGTGACTCTACATCACTTACTCATGCCCATTGTTCACTTTTTACTTTTAAAGTGCAGTTTCAGATGCTCAGGTTCACTTTTATTTTGATTCAGAAGTGCCTAACTGAAGTAAGCTTATGCCAATGACAACTAAATCACAGCTGTTAGGGACAGTTTCATCATACAGAAACAGATTGGTAGATGTTACTCTTCCAAAACACTGTCTTTGTGAATACCACATCTCAGTACATCAGTTAAGCAATGTTCCACTTTAGCTACTTGGAAGACTGTATCAAG
Organism: Thinocorus orbignyianus; assembly: GCA_013400375.1. NCBI lineage: Eukaryota > Metazoa > Chordata > Aves > Ciconiiformes > Thinocoridae > Thinocorus > Thinocorus orbignyianus. The sequence continues at coordinate 3,302,027 of VXBW01003930.1, read as the reverse complement.
GACGAGATCCTCTCCCTTGCTTCCCAACAAGCCCATTAAGTATCTGATCTGCAAACACTTGTACATACAACTTGCTCTAACATTATTTTTTTTTTTTTTTACTTAATAAGGTTTTAAAGAGTACTCTGAATTTCAAAGCAGCATTTTGCTCCCCAGAGAAGCCTTGTGCCAAAAGGCCACCCTCACAAAAGCTGCATCAGGTCTTGCAGCAGCATTAGTACACATGTTATGTATATGAATTAAGTGTCACCAGAACAGTCATTGAGGTGACTGCAGCCTGGGCTTGCCTCCTTTACAGATCTACTTAGCTAAACACAGGGACTGTATTTCAAAAAGCAAACCCACACAGACACAGTAACATTGAGATAAGGTTCCACAGTGAATATCTGCAGGCGCCTTCACTAAAGCAATGAAAGAAACCTGCTAATACACCCACAAAAAACATTAAGTGCCAGGCATACCATGCTACTTTTTGGGATTTCAGATGCCAAGTAGAGAAATTTAAACACCCAGGTGGAAGAGTTAAGAGCACAACAGTCCCTTCTCCCCCAGCATCCACCAGTGGCTCCAGTTATCTTGCAGATCTTCACAATCTTGCTCCAATCTCCATTACCCATAAAGAGGGAAAATATCTAGTACAGTCAAACCCTCAGCAATACCACTTTGTGAGAAAGCAGGAGACATTAATTTTGCACCCAGCTGGGGTGCTGGAACAGAAAGCTTACCCCATCTGGTAGTGCCCTCCAGCATACAGCACTCACAAACTCGTTTGTATCATCTTCTTTCCTGTCCTTGTCCAGGACGCTTTTAACTGTATCAAACTTGAACGTCAACAGTGTCTTTGAGAGGCCCTTATAGTACAGGTAGAGGGAATTATTTTCACTTCCTAGAAATAATAAAATAAATACAAGATTAGGTTCTGGTAGCAGGAAAAGAAATAAGGTTTCTTGGCTCTTTCACTGTTTAAGACTAGACATTTCCTCCTTGTAGTTATGATCACAAGGAGGATCATGGAGCCTTGGCAACTGGGAGTGCTCCACAGCAAACAATCACAGTTCTTAACATCAGAACCAGTTTGGGGTTTTTTTTGTGTGTGTTGTTTTTTTTTTTTTTTCCAAGAGACAATTGCAGCACGCATTACACTTGCAAAACATACAGGATCCCAGCTGTCCCCCATAACTTCCTTAGGGCAGAACATAGTGTCTATACTAACACAAGAAACAGCACTATATCCAGCCTGCTTGGTGTCACAGCTCTGAGGCAGGTAGCACTGTCACAGTTTTGCTTGCTGCAATCAAGCAAAAGTAAGAGAGTAAGAGAGACCAGACAGCGTGCAGGCTTTGTTTAGAAATCCATCCCAGTTTCTGTCTTGCAAGCTGTACAGAGACCAGAGTATACACAAACTAAGCTTCTCCTTTCAGTGCTGGCACAGGTGCCCTGCTGTGTGTCCCACACAATCAGCCTGTCACTGCTTTCCCACCAAGACCTGTGGATTTGCAGGGGTTTAACAGCCCAACTTAAGTGGTAAAAACCCCAGAAACTGCTGAAGGGGTAACAGTCTTTTAGGGAGCTGCCCACAATGGAAGCATTACAGCTTCGTCATGCACAATGCCATACCAAATGATCACTCGTGTGGTCCAGGCTACCAACCTTCCTTAGAAAGATGCATGAGGATGTGTCAGTTGATAAACTTGAAAGACACGATATCAACAGTGGCTATGTTAGCAGTTAACTTTTGGTGACTGCAAATCTGAATCATCATTACAAATAACTCATCTGAAATGGGAGAGAAGTAAAGAACCACTTAGCTTGGGCTTCTTATGCCATTCCCTGGGAAGGAAAGGAGGGCAGAACTCCAGAATAATCCTCTGTTAAAAAGCCCAAGCATCTACGTAACACAATTGCTGTTGTTTTTGTAACTGGAGAGGCACCAAGGAGTCTCTTTAGCATTTGTCAGGATGGCTGCTCTACTCACCACACGCAATGTAGTCTCCATTAGATGCAAGTCCAACAAAATTCTTCTCGTTGATGTGACCCTTGAAGGACCGCAAGCAATGAGGCTTCCCTACATTCCACAGCTTCAGCTGACTGTCTGTTGACCTGAAAACAATACCTAAAGTTACCCTGTTGCCATATGGCCAGTACTCCTCGCTTGCAACCCTGCTCCTTAACACTATGCTTGCAACACAGACGTAGGAAGCCTTAGTGGGCTCCCAGAGATTTATCCCACTTTCAGTCATATGCAACTCAGCTTGAGCTCAGAAAGGTATCATATCATTTTAGAAGCCTGTCAAAACACATTACATGTTTGAATAAAATACTTCCCCCAAGTATTACTCTTCTCTCCAATCAATTAGAGTCCTCCTCTTAACTGCACAGCCTTTGGGCCATCACTGCCTCCCCCCATATCCTTGCAGACCCAGGACATGCTGAACATTTATGTTTTTTTAAGCTTCTACAGCATGGACAAAAATCTGTTCCCTTCATGCTGCTTACAACTCTCATTCATGCCTTTACAGAACTTGGGTAGGAAGCAGCCTCCTCCCTCTACAGCTGAAAGCATGTTCTCCTCCTCCTGCCCAATACCAAGCAGCAGCACATAAAAACCTATGGGGGCTCAGAGTTGCTATTAGCATTAAATTGATGTGGTTTTCTCATGTGTAGTTGAGATCGTATGGATACAGATCTCAAACTTCTACTTCCTTCACTTTGGCAGCAAAGCTAAATATTATTATTAAAAATATACCATTGGGATTAAATCAAAATTGGTATTTTCCATTGTTCCCCCAGATACAAACAGAAAAAACATTTTGAAGGCAGGTATTTACTGTGAGCAAACATTTTCCTTTTGGGAAAAAAAAAGAAAAAAAGAGGTGGAGGTGGTCTCCTCTGCCTGGTAGAGCTCAACTGAAATAGGAAAATCCCAGGTTTCCAGGAGATACAGGATTAATTTCTTCCTGCAAACCTGAGGGGACATGAGCCACTCTCACTTCCCAGGTGTTATTCTCTAGGAATTGTCACACTCTGATATTCTGGCCCTTGCTAACTTGCAGTAATACACTCCACAGTAGGTGAGGAAACACTGACGTGGTGGGACTGGAGCCTCATGAAGCCATCCTTTAGGAAGTGGGTATTGCTGTTCCTGTCTTAAATTTGAAAGAGATTGGGAGCAGGACCTCCCAGGTGGGAGGAACAAGAGGTAAGCAATGCTCCCCTCTTACAATTCACATCACCCAACCTTGATGCTTTGTGAATATTAAGAGCTGAAAGGAAAAAACCCCACCCAATAACCATCAAGTATTACCAATGGTACAACAAATTAGCCCTGCACCAATGTTACATTTACCTAAAAATATAGCACAAAAGAGTAGAGATGCACCTCGTGCTATACAGCAAAAAAACCTTATCTCAGCCCTCAATGACAGTTGGAATGACAAAGGAGCAATAAGGGAGCTGCAGCAAGATTTGTTACTCATTTAATAATAGTACGAGGTCAGATCAGAATGAAGGTATGAACTTTATCTCTAATACTGTGACTTAAGCAGGAGTGTTTTCCTCATCCGAGGTCTTGACTAAGGGGGGCCCTAAAACAGAGTATTCAGCCCCTCTTCATGATGCTTGTTCCATGCCCATCCCTGCATTATGCTGCTGCTCACTCTCCCTTTTTCTCTCTTGTTCTTACCATCACAGTAGCAGCAGAAAGTGCAAAAGAGGCATATACACAAGTACAGGGATGTGCTTTCTGTGCTGTTAGGGCAGTTACAGTTTTAAAACACTGCTTCAGAGTTGTCCAGAAACTAAACTTTTCTGAAGGCAGGGTAAAGCAGCAAAAGACTAACCCCTGGTCTACATGATGTCAGCAGCAGATGTTCCAGGAATCTATTAGCTAACCCTACAAGAAGGCCTCACATGTACAGCCACTTAACCCTTGCACTTTAGTAGTATCTTCATTAAAATAAAAACACAAAGTCTATTACTAATGGAATGCTTTCACTGTTAAAAAATTCCCATCAAGCTCCAGCCATGTTTGCATAACTTAGGATAAGCATTCTGTAAAAGAAGAAAGTTATCTGCTACTGGACTGCAAGGAAAGGAAAAGGCCATCGATCCTGCTGGCATTACACTGCTCTTCTTGTTCCATGCCCTCTCCAAAAAAATATCATAGAGTCCTGCTCTGTTAAACCTGTCTCTCTGTAAATCAGCACCGCAATCAATGTGTTGTGCTAAATACCAGGCAGCTCTGAACACCCTTGAGGTCAAAACCAAACTCTACAAGGCAAAGTAAATCAATGCAATCTATAAAACAGCTTTAGCTAGAAATCTAGAGAATCTGAATATACATATGATTTTTTCTTAAAAGAAATCAGTGCTTGATTTCTGTGCATCACTACTACAGTCTCCTCTCCTCAATTTGCGTAAGACAGACATGAAAAATAATCTGCTTGTTCTGACATTTCTTCCTGTTCAGGCAGAAAAAGGTAAGTGAACCATCCAGTTAGTCCTCTTCCCTTGCTGTTGCCTGTCCAAGTCCAACAGCTCTATTGATATCCCTCCCTGGACTCTGGGTTAAACTACCTCAGGTCAGCTCAAGCAGGATAAGGCCACTCTGTCCTGAAACATCCCATAGATGAGGGTCCACTTGATAATGGCTGTAAAACATTCCCAGCCCCATCCTGCTTCTATTAAACACTTTCTTCGTACCCAGACTTGGTTCAAAGCATTAAATTTTCTCTGTTCTAGGTATGAATTTGCACACTTGTAGAGTTATGTTAATGGATATAAGAGAGGAGCTGATTAATACAAGCAGTACCATAAGCCACCAGGGAACCTTCCATCACACAGCTCAGCCCCATGTAGCTCACTAGCAGCCTGAATACACCTTAAAATGCTCTGCTTTAGCTCCAGACTTCTAGAGCAAACTGTAAAAACACAGGACAGAGCCAACCCAGATATCATCAGGTCTGTTCCAGGCATACTTTCTGGGACTACATCTACCCCTGTGATCCATCCATCTGTTACAGATAAGTGTGTTGAGATCAAAGGGTCCCCTGCAGTCCCCAAGGTTGCTTGCATTATCCCCTCCATGTAAGATAGGCTCACTTCTGGTTTATTTAAGAGGTTTGCAGCCAGTCATTCAAATCTTTCACCATGCCATCTGACAAACATGCTCGTTTCCACATGACTGAAAACCTACCTAGAACTGAGGCAGCCACATCTGGCCATGTAACCAAACAGAAGTTGTAAAATATTATTCTTCAAGGCCTCCATAGAAGAGCTTATGGTCTACCCTGCCTGAAAAGCTGCACACAATTAGGGCCACAAAACACAACTACTTCTTGTCTACTTTCTAGCCCAAATATAATCCTGAAAAGGGCCTTCACAGAGCAGATTAATAAATTACCAGAGTAGTACTGACTGGTCTGTTCAAGTTACTTTCAAGCTGTGGCTAAACCTCCTCTTCAGACATAGCAGCATCATTTGATCACTTCTGTCATGTGTCAGCTGTGTTTTACTGCAGATTAACATCCTCATGGTTCTGCCAGCAGCCTTCTCTACAGCAGAGCTTTGGTCAGGAGCATTCTCATCACACACACGGCACTTTGTAAACAAAGGGTTCACCTCCATCTTTCCAAAGTTTGGGCTTGTGGTCAGGAGCTGCATCTATTTGTCATCATACTCCTCCTTAAGCATTTTAGCTCCACGAGACAGAGCAGTGCCGAGTGACAGCAGGAATTAATTTCTATTTTTGTCTTAGAAGAAAAAGCAACGCTCTGCTTCCTAAAAGCACAGCAGCTAGCACTCGCACCAACCCACGCAGGTGAACTTGCACGATGGCCCTGAGAAGTGCCAGGAGGCAAGGGCCTGAAGATTTTTAGCCTACATAAAAAAGGCAATACTTACGCAGAGACTATTTCTTCCCCGCTCACAAATTTTGCGTAGGAGACTGCCTTGCGATGCCCTTTGAACACCATGATGGGCTGCTTAGTGTTGCGGAGATCATAGTAGTGAACACAGTGATCTGGAGATGAGAAAGAAAAGGGTCAATTTCATTACAGGACCTCTAATAGCTCACAAAAGTCCTGCCTGCAGATTCCACATCTTGCTTAAAGCCTTGTCTAGGATAAACAGTCTACAGTGTAGGAAAGAAATGTTTAAACAAGCTTCTTAAAATGGCCCCAAAATTCAGTCTGTAAGGGTCCAAGCAGCCTTTTGGAGAGCCAGCGAGGGGAAAAGGCACATCCACACGTGTGTCCATATACACGTGTCGCCCCTGCATACCCACCTGGGTCATGTGCAAGCCAGCAGCTAAAAGGACTCATCTCTCCTGCCTGCCACTCCAGCTGCCATTCCTAATCCCCTGCACCCCCCTCTTCCTTCCTCAAGCTGTCCTCTCTCGGAAAGCTGTTAGAGAACCCAAAGCTAGAAGCTCAGTCTCTTTACTACTTTAATCCCCATTTTCCACGATCCAGTTTAATTTCTCATGCTCTCCCTAAATAGGCAACCTCCACACTTTTCCTTTTTGCCTCTCCTTGGATTCTGTTACCATGAGGAAAATCAGTATTTTTGCTAATGAAAGAACAGACTAAATTCTAGTTCTTAAGATTTCATTCACAGATGTACCACAGTACCGCAACCAAATAAAAGGGATTTAGAACAGAATTAGTAATATATTTTCTGCACAACCAAATGTCAATTCCCAAGAAGACAGAAAAATAAGAACAGAAAACCCCACAAGACTCATACCCCAAATGCCCCCAGTGCTCTTTCCAGCTCAACAAGGTTAATAAGCTTCTCCTTTCCTGACTTTCAGCCTTTAATGTTGAACTTTATTTAATTATCCCCTGCTATTCTGGAAGCGGAGGGAGAGAAGGCCACACACACATGCAAGGAAACTGAGCTGGATGCCTTTCTCACCAAGTAACTTGCAATACCCAGACATCAGCTGAAAACTGCTCTGACCCTCCTCCCACTGAAATAACACCCCACCAATGGAAGTTTATCACAAAGATTACATAGAACTGAATTTAAATGCCAATAGCTACAGTTATTTTTGTATTTGCATAGTGTTTCAAAGTAGGGATTTCAGTCTATAAACAACACCCAGCTGTCTCAAAACCCCATGTGGTTTGAGAGATAACTGGATTTACATCAATCAGGCTACAGCAACCAACATCAGACTGGCAAGGGTAGCATCTCCCCCCGAAGTTAACACGCTAATTGGTGGCTGTAGCAGGATGGGAGGGCTGTATCAGAACCACCTTCAGTAAAATAAGGTAGCAGACAAGCTGTCTTCCTCTCTAACTGCTGCTCCAACATCTTGCTCTCTGTATCTGATGGGATCTTACCCCAGACTCCTCTGGTAAGAGGTTTCTGGCTCCCTCCCTCCTTGCCCTATACAAGCAGACACTCCAAGTAGCCACAGCAAATTTTCTCCACCATTTGCATCAAACTGTCAAATCATCCCATTGTGGTGAAATCCAGCAGGTACTAAGCAGCAATTGTTATTTTAATGACAGAATGATTCTAGCAGGGCTTTCTATTAGGATCCAGTTAGTGGATAAGCCTTTCAAGCCTATTTTGGCTCACATGTCAACCTCCTCTCCAGCTGGCCCATCATTAGGATACCTTTTGAGCACCAGATTTTATCCTTCAGAGGGAGGGCAGGGAAAAGGATACCCGCGGATGGCTTCCTGTGAACAGCTGGAGCAGTGAGGAAAGAACCATAGCAGGAAAGACAAGTTCATTTGCAAAGCAGAGACACAATGTTGCATTCACCTTCTAAATATCCCAATAAACAGCTGGAAGTCTGCCAACATCTGGCCCCAGCACCCCATGTGCCTCTCGGCATCGGCAGGGCAATCAATCACTGTCTGCTCTGATCACAATGACTGAGGGAATGGGCAAGGTCAGTGGGTTCTAAAATTAGCTACTTAATTATTAATTGATTCTTTCAGCAGCCAAAGTGCTGGTGCCCAATCAAGGCTGTTTTGTTTTTTTTTTTTTTAATTCAATCAAAGCACCTATTTTTAAGCAGATACATGAAGATGAATGCTCACTGCATTCATTAAAATCAGAACAGGTGGTCATGTTTTACAATTAAAGATATATTCTCTCTTTTAGGACATATGGACTTTTTGAAAACATGATAAAAATGCCATCTGCTGAGGAAATACAGTGCCCAAAAATGAAGCTAAATAAGAAAAATACAACTCCCAGGTACCCTGGGCAGCAGCCTTGCCTGACAGAGTTTGATGAGCTGAAATTGTCTGTGATTGGCAGTATCCTGGGCAGACTAGCATGTCTGAGGTGAGGTGCCCTGGAAAGCTCAGAAGGTGAATTAGTCTTAAGAGCCAAGTGAAGATAAGGAAAGCAGAAAGGGGATTGAGGGGAATCAAACACTTCCCAAACTCTGCAAGAATCCATAAGCTCAGCCAGCATCCCACTACTGCCTTCTGCCCTCCACATCCCTGGAAAGCCACAGAGCACATACCATCGCTAACCAATGACATAAAGGTGTATTTGCTTCTTATTTTGCTGCTCAAACATAAGCATTAAAATCATCATTTGGCAATTTCTTTCTTTTTGCAGGTCTAGTTTCCAGAAAACTCCATTAGAACAATTTTAACTTGTAAATGACATTCCCACAGTTAAAAGCCTCATGCCTAACCTTGGGGCAGCAGCAGCTCAGTGTTTTACTACTTCTTCTGCATTCAGGTTTAATTGAAATATGAGATAATGGAAAAGAAGATGTATATATACTGTAACAAATTAAACTCTCTGAAACAAATTCTCATCCAGTTCAGTGTCATTGCAGAAGCTGAACACAACAGAATTCTGCTGCTGTGCCTTCTGAATTCAAATGTTTGCTGGCAGGCTGTATTTTATTATATATGTTATTTTTTTAAGTGATCTCAGAAGGCAAAAAGGGCAGCTAAGCTCTGCCACCGCTGCTGAGAGGTCTCCAACCACAAGCCTGAGTTTTTTAAATAGTGCTTCTCCAGAACACTCAAGAACTGCTTACTTCCCTTAAGACGCCGCTGCTTTCACCTTTGAGCTGTCTAGTGACAACTAATCAAGAATTCAGACTCTTCCAAACTTCCAAAAGATCTCACCACCTCTTCAGTAAATATAGCACGTGTCAGCAAGGGATGGCATCCCTCGCTGCTCGGCAGCTCATAAATTCACAAGACTCCAGCCAGCACAAGCAGGCTGAAAGGGAAGGATGGTTTTGTGATGTACGAGGTGAGGAGATGAGCACCTCCTCAACTTTGTCCTCGGACTCAGCTTGATTGCAGGGATAAGAACACAACAAACCAATTGATGATGTGATTACATCATCTTAGGAAATCAGATTAAAAACTTAAAAACCAACAGACAGATGGGAATTGCTAATAAAGCCAGCAGCATCTTAAGTAATTTCAGAGCTGCTCAGAAAGGCAGAATTGCTCTTAGACTTCACGTTGTTTAAACAAAAAAAACCTGCCCCAAAGTCCACCTTTATACCAACAATTATTTTCCTTACACTTAAATTTGTTAATAAAATTCACAAAAAGCTGTTACTAGCAAGATTTACATTCACGTTACCTATTGGAAAGCATGTTAATGCATACAGAGTGGCAACTCCAGACAGGGTAATCAAGGGTTAGGAAAGCACATCACACAGGAGCAGTTTGTTTCACTGAGTCCTACTACACCCAGGGTAGCAACGCACACAATCCAAAAAGCAGAGTGATTTAATCCTCCAGGTAGGCAGCAACTCCAAACAACATTCATACTCCAGGGCATGTGCTTCACCCACCTTCACCACAAACATTAACCAGTCTACAGCACGAGCTAACTTGTAGATCCCCCAAGGCTTTTCTTATGACCACTTACTCAAAGGGATATCAAGGCAAGAACAGCAACAGAAGAGTTTGCCTGCAATGCAACCGTTTTATATTCAATGGATGTGATGTCTAGAAAGCCCTAAGAGCTGCATACAAAGGTTCTGTGGCTCTCCTCTGGAAAACTAAATTACTAGAGAATCAATGACTATTTTTCTTATTTCAAGAAATTAGAAATGCATATTTCTTAACTGTTCAATATTTAGATTATTGATCCATTAAAAAAAAATAAGTAATTTCCATTACTTGGAGTTTTCAGTAATATAAGCGGTGCTCACTGCTACAGGTCAGATAAATGTTACAGCCAAGGAAATACCCACACTCAAAACCAAAGTTGTAGGGTAGGGAGCCAGATATTAAGTGGTCTGTTACACGCCTTCTGTTATCAAAGCACATTTTGGACTTTTTTTTCCATAAGAAATCATCAATACTAAACTTAGGAGTGAAATCTACTTCATATATTAATGCTCTGGCTACAGCATGCTATCTTGCATGTCTCATGCTACAGTTTTACTGAAACAGAAGCCCAGATTAAGCATAACCTTTAAGTGGGTTCCTCTTGTGCTTCTTTGACCATGATGATCTGATTTGTTGCATCTAGTAACTCGTGTTCTCAGCTGATTATTCTCTCAGCTTCATTTATTTATTTTCTTGCACACAAACTTCAAGCTTAGACTAAATCTGTGTGTGTTCAACAGTGGAACTCTGTGCATCAGTAGTGAGAATAATAGGCAACTGATAGTCTGAGGGACTTATTTAAATGACTTGTTCAACAAGATCTAAACTGAGTCAGAGCAAGTTTAGTGTAAGATAATCCTGAAGAAACCTAAAGAGCAACAAAATAAAAGGGCACAAAAAAGCCCACAAAATATCTTACAGTCAGAAAGAAAGACAAGAGGCGTGATTTCATGGAGCTTGAATCCATTTCTACTTTCACTGCTTAAAAAATGATTCCAGATATCCTGAAGAAAGTTCACATTACTCAATACTCATTCAGGGGGTTAGCTAAAATCCAATTATTTATATTTAAACATCTACCTATAGAAACTCATCTTTCTTTTCACCTGTTTCTGTAGAACAAGCATAAGCAAAAGTACTCAGCACACAGAGAAGACAGAATGAAGCTACCTAGAATAGTACCCAGGCAATTTGTTTAGCAGGAAGATATAATCACATCCTTATGTCTTCAAATGTCCAGAACTCAGTGGTTCGAATCAAAGCTTATGTTTCAAGTGTCTCTGGCTAAAAAGAAAGAGTACACATTCTCATTCCCTTAAGTGGTATTCCTTGAAGAAAGCAGCAAGCTGCCTTAATGAATTTTTCTTGAACATAGATAAATAAGCAGAAGAACAGAACTTTAACATCAAGATGGGTTAACCAAACATCTCTTTCAGCCAGGTTCACTGTGACTTCTTGCTATAAAAAGGAAGCTTGCATCCTCAGAGGAAAAGCCTTTGGCTGGACTAAAAATGGAAACAGAAGGTTCACATGCAACCTCAGTCTTCACTGCTGAAACCTTTTCTCTTTTGTTACTGAGGAGAATGAAGACAGAGATAGAAAGGGACAACATCCTGATTTAAAAATAAATTAAAATCAACAGCAGTACACTGTACTACAGCATGCTATATTGCAATACACTGAAGATGACTTGGCACATTACACGCTCAGTCCTTACTGAAACCTGAACCAGAGCCAGGTAAACAAGCGCTGCTCTTTCTCAAAAACCTGAGAAAAGACAGACAGCTGCTATCAGAACCCAAGACTTGAAAAGTAAATGCTTTGGAACAGATTTCCTTTCACTTGAAAGGAAATCTACAAAAGCCTCAGCACTCTCTTGACCTCGAAGACATCTCAGAAGCTGCATACTTACTTAGAGACTATAAAAAGCTATTAATAACAAAGTGCAGCCTCTCCAGGGGATCTTCTGCATACCTCCACAACAGGAAAAACAGAACCTTCCCACAAAGGCAGCAGTATCATCACAGGCTGGTCAAAAGACACTTCAGGATTTAATCATGAAGAAGCCCAAAGTGAAATTTAATCCTATGCAGAATGCAGTTTAATTGAAATCCACTTTTCTTAAGGGCTCTGAAAACTGTAGAATAATGTAGGTTGGAAGGGACCTCTGGAATCCAGCCACTCCAACCTCCTGCTCAAGAAGGGACAACTGCAAAACTGGATTCAATTTCCAAGTTAAGTAACTGTGTTTAAAGATCCTACTTAGTCAATCTCTGAGCACTTCCAAAGACAGAGCTTCTGCAAAGTCTTCCCTCAGCTGCCTTGAAAAGTACTCCTATGTCAGAGGATTAGGGAGATATTTTTTTTTAACAAGTGAAAGATGGAGAACTGCTGAACTTTGTTGCCAAGCCAGAGATCTTCATGCAACTGAAGTGGTTTTGCTAAAGAAGTTTAGGGTGGAGATTTAATCTTCCATATGGTAGAAAGGCAGGCTGGAGTTTGAACATCCATATGTTTCTTCCAGGGCAGAAGGGAGTATACGGAGGGGAAAAAAACACCAGAGGAGTGTTTATTATAGCAACAGAAAGGCAGGGTGGCATTTGGGCATTTGACAAAAAATGGTAAGGAAATCTTCCAGCCAAAGAAACAGTATAAAGATATTTATTTCATTTAACAGAGTAATATCAGGATAGGATATAATCAGTGCAGGCTTTGGCCTATCACAAGCCATTTCAGTGAGAGAAGACAGTGTGATAGTTTCCACTACATAAACGAAATGGATGGTCTGGGAAAAGAGAAGGCAACAAAGCATTAGGAAAGGGAAACAAAGCAGACTTGAATTCAAGTGAATAAAGCCCTGCACCAAAAATTAACACGAGAATTTTCTGAAGAAATTAGATAATATCGAGAGCAGAAAGCTGACATCAGTGCCCTCTTTACAAACTATTACCCTTACAGTAAGGAAGGAGATTAAAAATGGGTTTGATACAGCCTGAAGCAAAGAATCTTTGACAGACAAAACTATCCAGAGCATTTTGCTGAAGAATGCAGTGTGCTGTTTTCCACTTGCAGCATGAAAAGTCACATGAGGAAGAGAGAGCAGAAATAAATCCATTTCACCCCAAGAACTCCCTGTAGAACACTGCAGCATGAGCAAAGCTAACTTTTTCCTAATTTTTCCTGTCTATACTTTCCCTTCAAAAAACCAAAAACCAATACAACAAGAGAATTTTTATCCCAATAGCCATAATTACAAATACATTAAAATATTTGCTGCATATGGCTTTGCATTCACAATTTTCTGTTCCAGCAGAAATTGCAAATACTTTGTTTTTAGAACTAAGACAAAATTACCCATTTGATGCATTTGCTTTTTCCTCTTCTTTTTACCTGAAGTTCCCTTTGCAGTAAAGGAGTGTTTTTTCTTTGAATAATCATTTTCCGTTGCCCTAGGGGAATCTCAGCAACCTCTTCTCGAAGCAATGCTCTGGTCCACAGCATCAAACCAGAACAATGCCCTTATTTTGTATTTCATGTGTGTGCCTGAGACAATTTGGGATGTGGTACTTCATTCATGTTGGCTATCTAAGTTCTGTCTAGACAAGTGGTCTCAAACATTGTTGTACCAGACTGCCAGGGAGCTCCCCCACACCTCATCTTCATAGGTGTCTGAAGTTCAACAGCAACCCAAAGAGGGACTGAACTTTGGAAAAACATTCAATAGATACTTTCCTTGCAGGCCAAATCATCCCCCGTGTGCTCTCCCCTTACTGCATGCTCTGAAAACAACAAGATTAAGAAAAGTCTGTATGATTTATTTTGCTGGTTGCAAAATCTTAAAAAAAGCCACCAACCTTTGAAGTGACAAAGCCACAGAACCCAGGATGTTAGTGAGGAGATGAAAGGGAGTTTCCAAAGCAGAGGAAATCACATGGGTATTTGGAGATGACAAGTCAATCTCATTTTCCTACACTGCAATACAGATAATGAGCAACAGCCTCCAAAAAAATCATATTTAGGGAATCCAACACAAACTAAGCCCAGGTTTTTATTTAAACAAAGGAAAAGTACAGCTTTGAGAAAACAGAAAAAACAGTGTTCTTTTAGCAAACTTGATGACAAAGGAAGCAACATGAGAAAGGTCCACGCCATGAAAACTGATTTAAAGAGGTTAGAGGTTAGATTAAACAGATCTAGTAGCCTCAGCTTATTCTCTGGCAAAATCAACTGTATAATAAACACCTCCCACCTTTTCTTCTACAAAGGAAAGACACAAGGATGCGACAGCAGAGGGTTTCAGGTTAGCACCTGAAATATTTTGACAGACCTTTGCAGGGAAGACTATACACTGCTTCAGCCAGTGTATTTTCACCTCCTACTAACACCAAATGTACTTTTTTTTATAAAATGTATATCAACACCAGCTTTTCACTAAAGATCTGTATCTCCCTCTGCTGAACAGATGAAGAGAACAGCAGCCTTCATGGGAACCGCCAACTGGGTTTTTAACCTTTGTATTCAACAGATTCCCCATGGCTTGAAGTTACAGATGACATTTGCTGGGTTATGGATAATGGTCTTTACACACTGGGGACATTTTTTTACTGACTTGTCTAAAGCTTTTGACACAGCAGCCCATAAAACCTCCATCCTAAATAACTTGTCTAGTATTAAGGAGAGAAGGAGGAGACATAAAACATTAGAGATCTTAATCAGTTGAGAAAAGGGCTCTGATGAGAGGAGGAAGCAAAACAGATTTCTCTAGAATTCCTTTGAAACTTTGACCTTTATAGTTTTAAAAAGTTGCAGAGATTTCTCACAGGAATGAGGAATAGCTGGGTTTTGTGCAATCAAAGATTGCCTTCTATCAGACTGTTGAAGAAAAAAAAAAGTCAGTACACATGAGGAAGATTTACTAATGTTACAAACCCAACAAAGACAACAGCAGTAACAACCTGTAGCTTTTGGAGGAATTAATTCTTTATGTCTGAAGGAGAAAAAAGAATTTTTTTTCCTATGTAACACGTATGACACTACATGCACCAGTGCATGTAGGCTGATGGTCCAAGATTAAGTTTTTAAGATGCTCAGAACATATAAGGAACAGCCATTTTATAGTAAAAGGTGCTTCAACCCATGCTGTTTAAATAGCCTATTTCTCTAAAGATCTGAAACTTCTCACCTGAGCTCCAGAAGCCTCATTTGTATGGACTATTGGATACATCTATCAAAGCTGAAAGTACTACCTCATTTGTGGAAACATTTATCAAAGACAAAAGTACTACCTCACACGCTGAGCAGATCTCCC
The DNA here is from genome assembly GCA_013400375.1 of Thinocorus orbignyianus. Taxonomy (NCBI): domain Eukaryota; kingdom Metazoa; phylum Chordata; class Aves; order Ciconiiformes; family Thinocoridae; genus Thinocorus; species Thinocorus orbignyianus. Next base: position 3,286,877 of record VXBW01003930.1, on the reverse strand, counting down.
CCAATTCAAGATACTTATTGCACACAGTATTTGTTCTTACTGCAAACCCACGGTCATCTCTGGTTCTTAAATGACTCAAAGTTGTACATGTCATGGAGCTGTGATGGATGGAAAGGGCAGGACAGTCAGACTCCCAGGGACATGCTCCAAGAGGTCAAGATCATGTAGATGAGGACTTGAGACATTAAGAAAGGTAGATATGAAAAGGAACATCCTCCCTAAGATTTTAGGGATGCATTTATGAAGCAACAGCTTTAAGGTTTTTGTCATATCAGCAAACATCACACAGACCCAAACAAAGAAGCTTCAGAGCAGTCAAAGTGGTTCTAGGGAAAGCACAGGTTATTGCCACATGCATTACAATACGTGGCTCAGGACGTGAGTTTGCCAAATTATCAGACCTGATTTTAGTCCAGAATTACATTTTACTTGACTAGCACAAGCCTTCTTTAACTGGATTCTGGAGACGGTGATCTGACTGATCATCTGAACTGCCCACAAAGTAGACTGCACTGAAGAGATGATGGATATTAAAGACACAGTGTTGCAATCACTAATATTCAACTTTCAGATAATAATGCTTAAACCAAAAACCCAAAGGTATAACAGACCATGTGAGCAAGGAAATAAGCACTGGAAAGCACATGATGGTTCACAGTATCCATTGTGGAAAAGAAGCTATGTATGCTCTAGCTAGGTGTTGAAACAAGTCATGTGAAGAATGACTAGATTTGTAGATATATCTACAGTTTTTCTTGTCATCTTCTTGAGATTCAAGGGCTAACAGGGTCTCTTTAAAGGAACCTAGCCCAAACATTTAAAAACCTCTTCTCTTAACACTCATGGTGCTCAGATACTATGAAAAGATGCTTAAAGATGAGAGCCCACACTGCATTTGAAAGCTTCAGATTTTCCTATGCAATGCAATCATCTTCACCAGTCTGTATGGAAAGAGTAGCACGTTATGGAAGTTTAAATGTGCACAGTGCCCAAATAAAAGGGTGGAACAATTAAACTACACAGCAGCCTGAACAGGAGATAACACAGTAAGCCATTATAAAAGATGTCATTCCAATGAGCAATTCCTTTAAATGAACTACCAGAGAAACTGCAGCTTTGGAAACTGCCAAGGTTGGAAAGGATTAAGCTCTAAGGGATACAGCAACAGCTATCAGCAAGAGCAGTCTGGCATTTTGAGAAAGAGATGAATCTTGGAGTTGCCTATCTGGTTCCTGAATTTCAAGGCTCATTTCAATTTAAATTTAAATTTTGTATCATTGTCTAAATGACTTCTACGCCAGTTGTAAGACAAAATGTTCAGGAAAAGAGTATTTAAGCAAACAATTAGCACGTTCATTTCAGCTAATGGCAGATTTATCCTTTTCTCCAGGGAATCAAATGGAGGTTTTCAAGTTCATTTTATTCATTCACTTGTTACTGAAGTGTGATGACCTCTGAGATAAAGCTAGGAAACTCCCAATAGGTCTCTAATACTCTTACTCACTATTCATTGCAAACACTTTATCCAACACAAGGTAGAGACTACTTTTCCTGTGCAAGTAAAGAAGTTATATAAGCTTTTAAACTCTGAAGCTTATGTGATATTTGCACATGCAACACGTCCTGCACACCTGTGAGCAGTGTCAGGGCCCTTCATGATTTCCTAGGAAGCAGATTTAACAAGGCAGGACAACACTGTGCAGTGCCTGGCTGATCTGACAGCATCTCTTATGTGCAGATACAGGCAAGTCAGCTGAACTGAAAACACTGTGGGTTTAAATAACACGGCATAGCTGCAGTTCTTCTGACTGTCAGTCCTGAGCAGAAGCAGAACACGATCTACCTACCAGTGCCAGAAAGACTGTGTTCACCAAGATAGCAGAAGCCATGGTTCAATATTTCATTTTTATTTACATCCCAGCATCCATCAAAAGGGATAGTATTTAAGTCAAACCATCAAGATGGTGTTCTAGCCTAAACAAAGCTCAGTGCTTCTCCCAGAATAGGTTCTGTTGGTACAGAAATATGATTATAGCCACACTGGACAAAAATACACACAACCCTCAACTTATTGAGTGCTATAGGTGCTTCAAAGGTTACAACAAATGAAGTCTTTGCAATGAATTCTGGAATGTGTTTAAATGATAAGGTCACAAATGTGCACTTCCCGAATGTGAACCTTGTCCCCTACTTCCCCTGCCAACAGCTTCAGAGTCCATGGACTAAAGAATGATTATTGAATACCCACAAAAGACAAGACACCCAGCAGGTAAAGTCCAATACAAGTAACAGGCAAGCCCTGGACTGCTGCATGCCATCTCAATTTCAAAAAGGCTGAATTTTGAATGCTGCTGTGAAGTTTTTCCCCAGGCTTGAAAGAAATGCCTAACCTTTTCAGCTGTGCCTTTGAACACTGCACTCAATTCATACGATAAAGCCCAAAGAAGCTGCCTAACTCCACCCTAAACATGTCATATATTCACACAGATAGATTCTTTCTGAGTCACTGCACACTTTCAATAGAGCAGAGTACTTACCCATGAGAAACTATTAAGGTAAGACCTTGCTTTCAGCTGGAAGACATTAATTCTCTTCCAAAAAGGCACACTACCTTCTTGGTCATTAATATCACATAATTCTTCTGAGCTGAGTGACAAGCCAGGCAAGACACCCAGATCTGAGGCAGCATGAAAGGCTGGCTCTATAGAGAGATGTTCGGAAAAGAGAAATCACTGCTCCAGTTACTGCAGCAGAAAAATCAATATTTCTCTGGACAAGGATGGTCTCCAAAGTGGTCACACTTGGACACCTTAGCAAAATTAAACGATGCTGATAAAGAAGCCACATGTGAACTTGAACTGCAAGTGCATCAGGGTGATGCAGAGATCTTAGGGGGCGGGAAACTGTTGTAAATGAAAACAAAGCTGTTGACATAGCAACAGGAGTCCTTTGGTATGCTGGATGCTGTGGATCTGTATCATTACTTTTGTGACCATTCAACAACGAAATAAAGGCAGCAGCTTTCAAAGCCAGAGTACGATACCTTTCTATAAAGCTGAAGATGATGCACAGGGAGGATCTTTAAAAAGCATGCAAAATTGCTGGGGAAGGGTAAAACCATCTTTGAAGGAAAACACTTTCTTGGGAAGTGTCACAGTACACATGTCAAAAGGAATAAGACAAGGCAGAGTGGGCAAGGAAGTGGAGAAGCCTCAGCACTGGGAGGAGACCTCACATTCAGCGAGGATTTGCCCCTTGGTAGCCAACACTCATCTCAATTCAGGCTGCCAAAAGTCTGTCTGGGGCTAACACTGGTGCTCTATGATCAGGACACATGCTAATCCAGAAAAAAAGGCAATTCAGTTTTGGCTACACAATTGCCCATATGAAGGAAGAGATAGAAAAGCAAAATTTGGAACATTTAGTAGGAAGTACAGTATCCCCAATGCAGGTAGTCTCAAACTCTGAGGCTCTAAGTAGTAGAGCCAACATACATCACCACTGCCCCATGTTTTACCTGCCTGGACATTTCACCTGAACCCACACTGTCAAGAATTTATGATAATGCAGTGAAGCAGCTTGGAAACCTGATCAAGGTTAAAACTAACCCAGCAAAACCTTAAGTTCTGACCATGTTGCAGTTGTTGATTTCCTCTGTCCATCTGTACTTGCCTGCTGTGTCCACTTATTTTGTGAAGCTCCAGGAGAGCAGGTCATCTCTGTCCTGCATCTCTGAAGCCCTGAGAAACCCCTCTCATACTCCAATCCAATCTGCCAGATTTTTGAGTCCTACAGGGGAAAAGATATGTAGCATGCAAGAGGTTGATGCATCTAGTGTAAGAACTCGGGAATCTGAAGTTTTGATGACATGATCTCTGCATAATATATGGGAAATAAAAGGTCAGCAGTAGCTGCTGACAGTATTACAGCATGCTGGGAATAAAGCATCACTACTATCAATAGCTATGCTTAGCTCACTGGAGTTAGGAGACAGTCTGATCTCACCCAGACTGCACAACTTGGACATTCAGGCTGCCAACAGCATGCATTTTCAGCCTTTTTTTTTTTTTTAAAGCAGGGAAATGGTACTTGTAGAAAATATATGAGTTGAGGGCATCAGTGCTATTGCTGAGGCAGAACAATAATAACTTCAGTCATGATTTATATAGCTAATTTCAGGATAAAACCCTGTCTATTTTTAAAAAAGGAAAAGACCACAAAATTACCTGATTTTGTATTCGGAAGTGATTACAGTTTATACTGCCCAATGTTTCAATTCAGTAAGCATGCAAATAGAATATTTTATTAAAGAAAGAGACAAAAGGGATCTTTTCTTCTTTATGTGCCCTCTGCACTGCAACAGATTTTTATCAGGCTACAGCCACTCACTAGCTTCCTTCTCACCTGAAGCGTCTGTCTGGTTTTAAGAGAATTATTTCTCAAACCAAATACCCATTCCTTTCTTCGATAGGCTCTATTTCCAGTTTATTGCTCATTTGTTCTCTTTTAACCTACCAAAATGATCTTTTGGTCATCTAAAAGCTCTCAGAATGAAGAGTCCAGAAAAGAAACATATATATCACCCACATTAGATGGTAATCCTGGGATTTGTTTCTATAGTGGCAACTAAAGCATGGTTTTCTACGGCATCAGAAGGCAACCCAGCACTCTACTAAAGCAAAGTGCTCCATACAGAGACACACAATTTACCAACATTTTTGACCACAGTTACACCTAAATCAAAGTGTCCCTGCAACTCCTTCCATCATCACTACTAGCGTTTACCCAACTGGTATACTTGAAGCACAGAGAGTTTGACCAAGAAATCAACAAAAATCCCAATTCCAACCCACATTATGTCCTTTTCAGGAAGGATTATTCAAAGCAGTGGCTTCATGTTCTGCTTCTGTCAATGACGAGCAGAGACCTGCAGCAGAACTTGGCTCAAAGGGGAAACGGATGTTCTCCACAAAGGAGGAGCAGCGTGACACAAACAAGAGTGAGCAGTCTAGCAGAGTCAACAGTCTCATTGCTGAGAAAAAGCACAGCCAAAGCTGCTGGAGCAATAACTCCTTTCACTGACTGCACCACAGGGTTTGCAGCCTGGCCTTGCTTCAAAATCCATCAACACAGCCCTTTCGTTCACTCCTTTCATTTGACAATACAGCATGCAAACTTGGTGCCAGTGGAAATGCTTTTTTAAAAGCCAGTATAACTTGGTTCAGGATTACTTACAGAGCCCTGAAGCTGCAGGTACGTGACTGCAACTGCCTACAATGCAGTATAGCTGAGGGTGAAGCTGCCATCACCCTCAGCACTAGACACACAGAAGTGACTCTCACCCCAAAGAGCCCCTAGTTTGAGGCTGGAGGTCCTTCAGCAGATGGAGGCACACAGGGAATAACAGGGCAATGAGAACACTTTGACAGACTGCTGCATCAGCTCACAGAGTTCATGCCACATATTGGTAGGTCTCTATGGGACTTTAGAGTATCTTCCTTCCTATTTTCCTGCAAAAGGGAGTTATTCTAAAACTGGAGAAAGTGAGAGAAAGCACAAAGGTACCTCTCAATATTCTACCTGTGCACAATACAGCATCACTGGCAGAGGTGAACCAATAGTCAAGATTTTACTAACAAATGAGAAAGGATATGTAAACTAGAAATGGGTAGAAAGAATCTTAAGATAGCTATGCTATTTCTGTTGAGAATGCAAAGGAAGAAATAGCACAAAGATTCAAAGAGATGCTGATCTAGTTGGAAGCATCTGATTAGGAAATGCCACTTCAAAGATGCATTTCTAATAGATGTAGGCAAGTGGGAAAGATGAATTTGCAAAGGGTAGAGGAAAACATTTTGATAAGCAAGGTGTGAAAGAGCAAGACCTTATGGAAAAAGTGTTTCAACTGTATGGATGATTAAGAAACACCCTCAAGAAAACAAAAAACAAGTGAAAAAATCATAACTTCAAAGTATTAACACTGGAAAAAAAGTCTTGCAAACAGAACTGAGCTGCTAAAGCAAGGCATGCTAGCTCAGCAAGCTATTCTGCATGCAGAGAAAGGGCAGGAACTGAAACATATATGGTTAGTAATTTAGTAATGGTATATTAAATCAATTTACTTCCTCCTTTTACATCTCAAAGTACCAACACTTCTCCCAACCATTTCATCAATTGTTTATCTCATCAAGTCTTAAACTATAAATATACATACACATACATAGCACTAAGTTCTACCAGGTCAACAAATACAAGTTAGTATATCCAGGAGCAGCACCTTTGCCTAAACATCGTACAAAACTGTGTTAGGCACACAACGCTAGGAAGTGTTGGCTCTTTTACCATTGACTGAATCACTGAAGTAGTAATTGAAAGAGTTTTCAAAACTGAAAATCCTCTGAGCATGGGGACAAGCCAAGGCAGCCTTCTAAAATGGCCCACTACACTGGTCACTGAGTTTAGTGTTTTGTAACACACATCTTTATTCCTAGTGTGGGGCAAACAGGAATGGCCAGGTTAGCATGCCCAACCCACCTTCCTCCCCCTCCCCTTCCCCTACCCTGTAATACTCAAGGAAACCATCCCTGACTACTTTAATTTTATAGTCCATGTGACAAATCACACTATTTACAAATTAGATTGGTTTTTCCATAGACTAAATGAAATCAGTAAACAAGACCAGATTAAACTGATGAAGGAGAAAAACCTTCGTCTCCATTATAACACACGAAACAGGACTGTTTGACTATATGGAGTATGAAAATAGACACAAACTCATTTTTTCTCTCAATTTTTTTTTTTTAGGAGCTCAGAAATAATATCTTTCAAGACCCCAGTATTTCTTTTAATTTAATATGCTGTTTTTTCATATGTATTTATGGCTGAAAGATCAATTAGAATTCCTTCGTGGGAAGTCATTCCCATCAGTTCAATTACTTCATGTAATTGTTTCAGCAATCATAGTTAAATACCCATTATAATTTTTATTTACAGACTCAATTACCAAGCATCAAGCAGATGTAAACACTTCTGAAATTGTCTTGTCTTTCTCCTACACATTCTTCCCCTGTACAAATACCATTTTACCCCTCAGGATTCTCTAGATCATAAAAAAGCACATGTAGTCATTCAAAAACTCCATATAACTAATGCTTCTTTCCTAAACACACTTGTTGAAGGTGAATCCATTGTGGTTTGTTAGATAAGAGCATCTCTATCCCCATGCTTACATTTGGTTCCAACCCCCGCTCTGCCTTTCAGGTAGAAAGGAATCCTAGTTACTGATTTATCAGGAAAAATTCTGTTTCATGGAGCTTTTACAGTATTATTTTAATCAGCAGCTGATTCATTTGGAGCTGGTGCTCTCATCTTTCCCTAAAGCCTTTCCCAGATAGCCCCTTTCATTCAAATGCTGCTACTAGGTATTGTAATTCAATTCTATCCTTGCATGTAATTCACTAAACTTCAGCAACATGCCTGTCAAGCAAGCCAATATTTTACACTCCAGCTTGAATCCATTTTTTGCAGTGTATCAAAATGCAAATTTATTTTTCCCTCCTAAGAGTCTCAATCTAAAAACCAGCCTGGAAATTGGAATATCTAAATGAAATGGCAAGCCAGTGGTTGCAGGAATGATCAACGTATCTCCTGAAGTCCAGAGACAGCAAGTGTCATCAGAACATCTACTTACAAGTGCATTAAAACTCCCTCAGGAGAAAGAAAATGCAGAGTTGGTTAAACATTTATAGGCAACACTGAGTTTCAGTTGCTGCACACACACCATGATACAGTTTCCTCCCAAAGCGATACCCACTCTGCTCTCAAATCTTTGTATTACCACCAAGAACAATTTAATCTAAGTGAATAAGAGGCTCATCATGCCTTCCCCACTGGCTACGTAAAAAAACCCTCATGTTTACAGCTATGCTTTACCCAACCTAGGAAAACACGAGCCCACCTACAGGGATTGTAGTTGCAGCTATGGGAAACAAGCAGAGTCATTTTTTTACAGCATGCCTCAGGCAAAACCAGTTAAAATTCCCAGTATGGCACTATAGTATTTATAGAGCAATGCTATAAATCAGAAAGAACAATTACAGCCACATTAACTTTGCTACAAGACTTTCAAAGCTGAGCTTTGCCTGGTTGTCTTAGTGATCCCAAACAGACTGAGCAACTTGCTTTCATGAGCTTTTATCTCTGATAGAAACACCCAAATTCAAAAGTCAGGCTGCAGGATGAGGCTGACACTCCAGTATCGTGATGTCTTCTGGGTAACTGCACAACTGAAAAGTCTAACTCAGGGACATAGTAACTGCAAAGACACCTCAGTCCTGGGTACAAGCAGCCAACCTCACACTATTGGCAGAAATAAGGAACAAAGGAAAGAAGGTGTCTCTTTGCCCCAAACCCCTTTTACCTACCTGCACAGCCAAAAGCTAGGTGATACCTGGAAGAGGGGCTGAATTTGACACAACACACATTAGCCTTGGCCTCGATGCTTGCTACTGAGTTGTCCAAGTTGGTAGACCACAGCTTCACTAGAGAAATAGAAAAAGAGAAATGAGTAAACAAACAAATAATTTAAAAAAAATCAACTTCATCTGAAAGGCGTAAGATCTAGTTAACTTATAAATAGGAGTTAGTGATTATAAAGTGCCAGTTGCTACTGATGGCTGGTAGGCTTGAAAACATTCTCAAGTGTGAACTGAAAGTATTCTGCCTGCCTTCATACACACAGGAGGTGCTGAAAGTCCACATCCTGCACAGCTGAGAACAAAGCAGGTTACTAGCCACATAAGAATTTAAGTGCTTGAAAGCTACTTGGACTGCAGATTCATACAGCCAAGAGCAGAACAGCTTTACACCCTTTTTGTTCCTCATCCCTTATCTGGGCTGCAAGAACTCCATGCTCCATGGCAGAATTGCTTTGCACAGAATAAACATACCTAATCATATGCTTGAGCACAGTGAGCAAGAACAACTTGCTTTGTTCTCAAGAAGCCAGTACAGGCAGGAAAGAAGTGGGTATGCTGGCTCCCATGATGACATACTTCTCATAGAACAGTAGAGTTCTTATACCAAAGATCACCGCGTGAACAGCTTTGTGGTACAGAATGAGCTCTTCCCAAGTACTCACTTCAACGCTTCACAAGAAATTCAACAGAAAACACCAGTGGCTCCAAGATACAGCCTTCCCCACCCTCCACAAATATTTTAAGTACCATTTACTCTTAAAAATGAAGAGTGCCAGGTTTTCCCCATAGCCTTATACTATTGAAAGCACTTTGCCTACAGTACAGGTGAAGGGATAGCACACTGGCATCAAGCCACACTGATGCCTACAACACAGACTTAAGACTTAAATGCTCTCACTAACCCCTGTTCTTGATGAGTGGGTTGTGCTGCACTTGAGTATCACGATCAGCACGCTGAGGCAGGAAGCAGAGCAAGCAAAGCCAATGTTTGAACACACAGGAGCTACATGAAGGCTTAATTCCCTAAACTGCTGCCACAAGTAGCCTTTGCTTTTTCAGATATGTGGCCAATGGGTCCTAGGCTGTCTTTTTACAGAAAGCTACTTTGGAGGTAAAGTGAGCAAAACCAGATCTGCTGTGGTCAATAAATGGGGTAAGCGGTCTTATGGTGTGCCCCTCCACCCTCTGAGGACCCCTCTGTATCATCTCTTGTTCAGCCTTCCCCAGGAGCTTTGAAGCAGCAGCAAGGTTTCCATATGGATTACTTAAGCGTGTTTTAGATCACCAAGGAAAAGGAGGAACACTGGCAGGCTCATTCTAGCACACCTACCTTTTAATAGCATGGCAAACAACATGATCGTGCTATTTCTGACCATACCTAGCAGAACTGCCTCAAAGATGAAGACAATACATGACTGCTCAGAGCTCACTAAGGGTTCATTTTAAATACAACACTGTGTGGGTATCTGACAGCTGCCTGGAACTGTTATAAAGCAGCAAACACATACACCAGAAAGACAAACACTGATGCATACTGTATTTGCATATAAGCATTACATAAAATTCAATGAAAACAGCATCCACCTGTTGTTGGTTTTCAGAAATAAAAACCATTCTTACTTATCAGNTGCGCTGGACCTGTTCCAACAGTTCTATGTCCTTTCTATGTTGAGGACTCCAGAACGGGACACAGGACTCCAGGTGGGGTCTCACAAGTGCAGAGTAGAGGGGGAGAATCACCTCCCGTGACCTGCTGGTCACGCTTCTTTTGATGCAGCCCAGGATACGGTTGGCTTTCTGGGCTGCCAGCGCGCACTGCCGGCTCATGTTGAGCTTCTCATCCATGAGCACTCCCAAGTCCTTCTCCTCAGGGCTGCTCTCCAGCCATTCTCTGCCCAACCTGTATTTGTGCCTGGGATTGCCGCGTCCCAGGTGTAGGACTCTGCATTTGGCTTGGCTGAACTTCATGCCATTTGCATGATCTTTAACTGATCTTTACATCTAGCTTCAATTTCTAAATTAAACTCAACAACTTTGCAAGCATGTTTTAAGATGCTTTCTTCTCCCAAGTGGGACTGGATGATATTCCTCCCCCATGTTTTGCACTTGGGGTCAGGGTTGGGAACAGAGCCAAAAAAGAAATTTGCAAAATATATGACACTAACATTTTGTTTTAGTGAACAAACACCAAGAGATGCCCAGTTTAAGTTGCAGTAGAAGTAGAGGACACCAAGTTTATGGAGGAGATGGTAAAGGAAGCAAGTAATACCATGGTTATGAGAGAATGCTGTTGGCAGGTAACTTTGCATCAACTTCAGGCATGCAGGGAGGTTACATGATCTCACAGTTCAGAGCAATGTTTTGCTCAGATTTAGTACTTAAACCACACAGGCTTGTCTTGAAGCCTTCCAACCAGGTATCAATATTTAAAGTTGCATCTAAAGCAGCCAAGTCTCTCTTTGACACCACCTCTAATAAACAAACGGCCATCTGGTCTCAGTTTTGTAGCCAAAGTTAATCGTGGGCTCAGTTTCAACTCCGCTCCTTTCTTCATTCAAATTTTCAGGTCATAAATTGAGCCATTTAATCTGGTGAAGAGTCAATCCACGTGTTTGAAGCCATCGTAATATTCACTGCAACTAACAGACACAGATTAGAGTCTGCAATTTCTGTGATCTAACTGCTGTGGGATATACTGAACTCCTATTATATCTTAGTGCCATAAAAAACAAGGATTCATGTGGCATATAACACAATGAAAGATGTCGAGTTTTACCTAGAACTGCCCATTATTTTTTAGAAAGAACTGACAGGTTAATAAAGCATAATTCATAAGGGTAGAGTTTATTTGCTGTAGCTTTCAGCAATTTTGTTGAGGTCGAGGCAGTAATCACACAACATACAGATGTCTTGATAACACCTAGAATTGTGTTGTTGAGACAAGCAACCATCTGATTTATTGTATTTTAGAAATAGTCAGTCAGTCATTCTCAAAGCACATGTCCTAATTTTGCAGCTGCTCAGAGACATGTCTACATGGCAAAACATCTACCCCTTAACAAATAAGAACATGCCTTGGAAACCACTTTTTCTGTTTAAAATGTTTGGGTATATTCAAGATTTTTTTTCGGTTGGAGCTTTACACCAAATGTGTAATTTCATATATTAATTTTCCACACATCAATTCTGTGTCTAAGCACCAACTAGAAGAAGCAGAAGCCTGTACTGCAATAGCTGAAGGTGTTGATGCAGGCAGCTGGTACACCAAGAGTAAGGACACTTCATCCAGCCTGTCATTCTTGAAACTCTTCCTTGACCACGTGGATGGAAGGACTGCTGTTAACTCTGAAAAAGCTTTAAACCAGCAGTATGATACTGCTACCAGAAAACTTACTTGCACAGATCAGAAAAATCCCTAGGAAAGGATGAAGCTGCTGAATTGACCTGCTACACAAAACTTAATATCCACTGCCTTGTACAGGGTCAGGAGGATAATGTAACCTGATGACTTTTAGCAGGCAAGGACTGCAGGGTGGTACTCCTTGCATAAACTCTCTGCCTGGCTGTGTATTATTTTGTTGGTATTTTAATTACCAACATCTTCTTGACCTTTCAAGGGATTCCCAATTGAATCCAACATCACGAATCAGGAAGTTACAGAACTTTTTAACCAGGAAAAGAAGTAAACTGAAAGTTTAACCTGATTTTATAAACATTAGTAAACACAGCAATAAACACCTATGCCTCCAGTTAAAGTCAGCAGAAGCTAAAGGAACAAACTATCATTGAAGACAAAGCCCCAAACAATCCTCTGGAAGTCCTCAACAAAGCAGAGGAGCAAACTGATCTGCAGTTCTCAGACCAGTTCCCTCTCTAGAAAGCATCTTCTTTTTTATGAAGCCAATTCTACCAATCTGTGTTGCCCTTATTAATTCACAGGCACTATAAAAAAATAATACCTGTACAACTGGCACCAATGGTCTCATTTACCAAGGTAGCATGGAAATTTCTTAGATATGAAACAGATACTTGCATTCCTCCTTGCCACAAGACAAGGCAAAAGCAACCTCTTGCTATGGCCCAGAGCTCTCAGGTGCTCCTGTTGTGCTCCACCTTTCCATTTTCAGCCAGGAACACTGAAAGGACTACAGCTCACAGAAAGGACATACCCAGGGCTCTTTCTGCAGTTGAATTTGTCAGTACTTCTGTGTCATGGTTCTGAGCAGGACACTCAAACCAGGACACTTCTGGTATCTCCTCAAGTTTCAGAGAGCTTCAAAAACAACTTGAGAACAGAGAACAAATGCTTGATCACTCCAACACAGGTCTCTACCCCAGTGAAGACAAATTCTACTCACATGGCATCACAGAATATTTCACTATCCACTAACTTTACCACAGCCACTAAACAACACATTCCCAATCCAGAGCAGACAGCTGTAAGTCATTAGCTAAGTGCACTAGCTCCAGCTCTACCCTGGCATTTTGATGGCATCATTTTGCCTTCACAAAATTAAGTGATCTTTTTCTCCTCCTATAGCAGAAATTCACCCTTTCCTACTTAAAACAGAACCATAGCTCCTGTCATTATTACGTGCATAAAAGAACTGAAATTAAGACCACGCTGTTTCTGCAAGCTGCTTGTAGCACAAGTAAACACTTTAATTTTGCTCACCACTGCCTAGTTGGCATACTCCTTTGGATCCCTACAGACATACACAACTACCTTTGCCCCTTTAAAAGGGAAGGGCATAACAACTGTAGATAAAAGCGAGGTTTTCATACACATAGTAGTTACTTCAAATACAATAATGCTTTTATGCACTCATTATCTGCTATTAAAGTCGAAAGATCTTCTGTAAATAAGCTTCTTGGATTATCTTCATTGAACAATGCAGACAATGCAGGACCCAAGGATGCTGTTTCTAATTATATCAGAATCATTTTATCCCTAATAGCACTTCATTCGTTAGCATCCCCTTTGCTGTGCCTGAGCAGAGAGAGCTGTGAAGCACAGGATTTTTCATCTAAAAGCTCCTTCCCCAATACAGATCTACCAAGCATCCTAAGTGCTTTAAAAATTAGCTTCCAACTTGAAAAAAAACAAAAAACACCAAAAGAAAACAAGGAGAGCCAGACAGATACACAGGCAAGGTGAAATAACTGGTAAAGCTTTCACTTTTTTGCCAGCTTGTCCCAATCACTGGACAGGAAAATATACCCATGGTTTCCAGGGAAGCATGGCAATAAAGCTCCAATTGCTCTGGTCAGTATCCACCAGTATAGATATCACCAGTGTCTTGAGATACCTTGTTAGAAAGCACAGTGCAGCCTCACGTAAGCAGAGAAGTAAAAGAGGACAGGAAGGATACATAGAACTCTGACTGCCAACCAGACACTCCACCTGGCCAAACATACATTACATTAACCCAAAGCTGGCCAAAACTCAACTGAACACTCATGAACATAAGCAGAAAGACAAAAATTTAAGTTAGGCAGGTTTGAGTTAAGACACTCAGCAGAGGTATTAGCATTTCCTCATATTTAACCCTTTAAATGTGATCAAAGAAATAGGGTGTGTACACTATAACATCAATTTGGACATTTGCCACTACTGTTCTCTAACTTAAGCACAGATTTTTGTCTTTATTTCAAACACTTCCACACAGGATTCCATTTGTTTCTCATAGGCTTGTTACATATGCAAATCACAGGCAAACCATGGCAGAAGTAAAGGATAAAGTGTTCCAGCCCAGCTTTATTCCCCAAAACCCCAATACACCTTCAAAGGACCTTTGTGAATTGAAATGCAAGTTGTGTAGATCAACTTTATTACAATAATTTCTAAGTAAACATTACATTTTTAGAAACTATTACCAAAGTGAACTGTTAAACTAGAGACAGGAGCTCTGCTTGCAGCTGGCTTTGCAAAACTGGACAACTTGTTAACATGCTAATAAATGCATGTCTACCTGGCAGATAAGCTTTTTCAAATGCATGGCATGAGTGGGGAGCAACGAGACGAAGAGGCTGATAATTTACAAGGTGAATGTTCACTTCTGCTGCATTTAAGCACACAAAAACACTTTTGACTTCCATCAAAAAGGGAGAGGAAGCATATAGAAACAACATATTTAAAACACACCTTAAATATAAAATGATCATTTAAGCTGCATTTTGTGAATGGAATTACCAGCTATATTAAGATTGCAATGCAATTAAGGAACACTAATACAGCCTTTTTTGTTTCAAAGAGAACTGAAAAGCATTTTGGGGGAGGGGAGCAGCTTTCAAAGTTTAATGTTGACAAAAAATTAATTTATCATTTCAAAGCATATCATGAAGAGCTCTGTCCAGAGCTGTATCAGTCCATCTGGGAGAGTTGATTTTGACTGACTATGAAGGGAACTCTAGAGCTCTTGCTGCTTAATAAGTCTAATTTGATATTGTAAACATATTACAGAGAAAATCTTGTTCATTAGGGATGAAGGATACTGCATGCTGCTCAGTGCTATCCTTTTCTTTAGGAGTTTTCCATTTCTTTTTAGAAGAGAAACCTTTGTCTTAAGGGTTCTCTCCAAAAGCCCTGCATCAAATAAGACACCACAGCGTGGAAAGCTGAGTTACTCACAGCACTCCTGTTCATGCCACCATCCAACTCTGTTAAGCCTCAAGAAATATACTGCACATTGTTAGAGTGAGAAGCTTCTCACTGTGCACCGTCTTTAACATTCACAGCTACAGGTAAAACAGCACCAGACGTTTTTAACTTCTGCCTTTTTACCAAAAGCCTCATTTTTAAAATATAAATACATGCTGTTCTTTTGAAAAACCCCAAGGCTTTAACTCAACAAGCATAACTAATGTTAAAACACTTTTTGCTTTGTTCAGGGTCCTGGAAAATGCTAGCTGGAGAACACATTACCCCAAAAATGTGAATATTGCACCAAGAAATATTAATCCAAGCAAAGCCCCTCCTTCACTAAGATCCAAACAGTTTAGTAATATCTGTACACATTACCACATCAACCACAAAGTTGAAGGCAGCTGCAGAATCAGCTACTTGAAATATCAACATTTTTGTTCTTCCAAGGGAATACATAGAGTGTAAAAACCTTTTGTACAGAGGCTGAAAAAGAGTAATACCTTTGGCATCATCAGAGCCTGAAGCCAACAGTTTTGGGTCCATCAAGTTAAAGTCAACACTCCAGCACCTTTTCTCATGCTCCTGTTTAGAAAAAATAAGAAAAAATATTTTAAGCTAGTGATCCGTGATCTGATAAAATAGCAAAAAAAAAAATCCAAACACATGCTGTTCCATATGAATTTTTGGGAGAGCCCTAGACAGAGAAGCTTACTGTGTTTAGCAGTTTCCCCAAAAATATCTTTTCTCCCCATCAGACCAATAGCAGTAGAAGGCTAGACATGACATTAAAACAGAGAACAATAGAATGGCAATTTTTAAAACTAAAACTTTTTAACTTAAAAAATGTTTCAGGAAACACACATTAAAGACCTGGTTTTGCAACATGATTTGACCGTGGTGCCACTGTGTGCTGCTTCTTATTCTAGTGGATGACAGTTTTATTTCCCAATACCAATTAGTTGTCTGTCCAAAGCAGTTTCAAAACACTCCTCTCTGGAAGTCCAGGAAATCCTCACTTTCCTATTGAGTTATCAAACAAAACTTCTGCTGTCTAATTCTGTGGTTTTCCATTCAAATATTCTCACAAGTCTGCACACTCACCCCCAAAAGAAAGAAAATCTGTATTTGCTATGCTGGCACATCCCACATAGAAGCAAAACACCGCATAAAATGAAACCAAATTCAATCAAACCCTTTGTTTAAAGCCTTCATACAGGCTTGCAAGACAATGACATGAAAAGCTCAACAGGACAAAGTCACTAAAGGATTTCTAATACATGCAAAGCAGATGTCAGTATGTATGCCTCTGAAAATCCAAATAAAAAATTCAAGTAATCTGACAGGAAACAAAATGAGTTTGTTTCAACATAAGCAACAGCTGGTCCTCTCTAGGTTCATTATTTAGCTTCATAAAGAAATGCAAAATATATTCGAGAGGAAAACAGACAAGATTTATTTTGTCCAGTATAATTTATTTTTAATTGAGATATGCAAAGGATTAGTGAAAACAAACATTATAAAACAGTCAAAGCACAATAAAAAAGTAAACAAGGGCTTAAACTGGAATGAAAACTTCTGTTGAGCTGTCAAGAAGGGGGGAAGTGAAGGCCAGTCTGCAATTCACTCATTAACACTGACCAACTTCAATGCACTACACTACCTACACAACAGCCTGCAGTACTTCTAACTTCTCCCCATGCAGACCAACCTCCCTTCCAACCTCCCTGTTCTGATCACAAGCCTCTGAGAATCCATCATGCAGAAACACAATGTTCAAACTGCATGAAAAGACAAAATGCCAGAAACTTCTCCTGAAACAGGTCTCACTGTTGCGGTGTGTGCACTGCTCTGCTGAGCACAGGATTGTATCAGGAAGGGTTCTGCCTACCACTCCATTCTCCCAGCCTCACCACTCAAGTCTGCATTTTGCTCTTCTTCACGAGAACCTGCAGCAGCAATCACTGCAGGATTTTATAAAAGGCTTTTGACAAAGACCGAAGCGGAACAGGTATGGAGAGAGAGATTTCTAAAGAAAGGAGAGAACTTCCAGAAACTCTTTTACCTTTTAAAAGAGTAGATTCCCTATCTGAAAGCAGCAGCAAGAAAGTGCCAACTACCTCATGACTGTATCAGAGAGATACAGCTACCTCCATCAGAGGGCTACAGCTCAATAAAGTTGCACAGATTGAGACACATTTACCAGACTGGAGGAGCATCCATTTCACCCTGTGGAACATAAAAGCCTACTGCTGGGATAGAAGCAGAATCTCAGACTGAGTACTGCTCTACCTGACATGGTCCATACCATGGGAAAGTATTGCTGATTGCATGTTACCTGGTAGACCTTGGATCTTTGTCCCGTGAATCCATCCCACAGGATGACTGTGCCTTCATAGTCGCTACTGGCTAGCAGGTTCTTGTGGTAACTACTCCAGCTGATACAGCTTAAAAAGAAGAACAGCCCCAGTCAGTCTTACATTAAATTGCACCTTACAACACAAGTCATTCTTGCAACATGTCAGACTATAAGCTTCTTCACTCCACTGAAACATTCAGGAAAGGACAAACCCAAAACCCAGTGGAAACAAACCTTGTCTCACAAATTAAAAGTAAAGCTTTACTGGTCAACATGATGTTGCCCCCCTCAATGTGAAGTGCTACAGCTTGGGATTTTTTTTTTTTTTTGAAAAGAGTGTATTTATCTCTAATATTGTGATTATTTTGCAACTTGAATTTCACACAAATTCTCACACACAGCTCAGGTTTGACTTCTTAGCCTTTTGCCAACAGCTACTATTATTACCAAAGAGAGATTACCTAACAGAAGCTGTACATGTAAAACCCACACATGCATATATGGTAAATCAACCCCTCCCCTAGCACATACACACCTGTACACGTGCAAAGGAAAGCCTGACTTCAGAGTAACTACTACCCCCCGCCCCCAACAAACAAAAGCCAGTTTGTTCACCATGGGCAGTTTACGAGATGTTTCTGATGAAGAACTGCAAAATGTATTACATAAGTTTGTATTTTAAATAGAATTAAGTGGCTGTGCAAAACTATATGACAATTCCACCAACAAACTCTAACCATCAGCAGACAAAACAAGAGCAGCCATACTGCCAAGTCATACTCGCAGTGTTCTGGCACTATGCCTCCATTCTGACTCCCAAAAAAATATGAGAGGGGTAAGAAAATTTGTAATACTTGTTCACCAATTTTTGGACCATCTGGCACAGAAGCACGCCAGTTGGTATCAACTCTGATGCATGTAGCAGAAGCTGAACTGACAGATTCAATTCATGCAGGTCATCAAACAGCTCTGACACAGTTAACTAGATTATGGTAGCCTTGGGGCCAAGTTTTAACCAACAATATAAACTAGAAGACTGTGATTTGCTAACTTTTAGTACTGCTTTGATCAGTGCAGCAACCCATTGAAATATGATGTAGATACACGGATACTGACTTAAGAATATTATACCTTGGCAAATTCTTGGTTCCACTAGGCACATGTAGCCCAATTTCTTTGGGAATACAGCATTTACACACAGAAAAGGGGAAAAAAATCCTTTTCCTTTTTTAATATAGTTAAAATATATAAACATTGTTAAAGCAGTCATTAATTAGAAAGTGTTAGTGCCCTCAGCCATAGTAAGCACAAGCCCTGCCAACAAATACATCATCAAGGAGGTATTACACAAGCTCTGCTACTGTCAGGTACCCGTACAGAAAAGTGGCTCTTGACAGACTATGATTTACTAGAAGTTTCATTCAGAGAGGCTTAAGTGGCTCCCTGAGGACCAAGTGAAGCTGACAGGCATTGCCCATCAGGACTGTGAGACGAAGGTTGCAACAGTCCAGGGATAACAGTGTCTAACATCTGGAATCTTGTTTCCAGGTAAAGCAGGCAGTTGCTGATGGAAGCAAGAGTGGTTCAGAGCCCTAGAGCTACAGCACAGGGAGGCTTTGGGCTGGGAAGAGTCTCCTCCTAATGGCAGGGGGTAGACACTACACTAGGCATTTAATCAGTTCAAACCTGTTCCTCCTATCACATTATCTCCACTCAAGTCAGGGCCTCAAGGAGCTTAAGGAAAAAAAACAACCTAACAACCTCAACAAAACAAACAACTAAGCTTTGCCATCACATCACACACAGGCAGGAAGAATGCAGCCTAAGGCCAAATCTTGGAGAACAGTCTTCTACCTGAACAGCTTTTGAAAATATGTCAGGCAGCATCAGGAGGTGGAGAGAGTCACACATGCTAATGTCAGTCCTGGCTGCTTAGAGGATGGATGCTCCACAATAGGGGAGCATGAGATCCACATCTAACTGGCACAAGAGAGCTGGGTATTACAAGCTGAACTATGAAGAGGGTAATCATGTAACTATCTTGTCAAAAGAAGAAATTACCCTGGGCAGTGGAAATTAGAAATTACTGAGTAGCCAGAAAAATATAAAGGACAAAATTTAACAGTGCTGCTTGAGATGTGATAGATCTAAGGACATGAGAAGTGTCAGGTTTGTAGGGAGAGGTAATACTTTATTGGAACAATCAATATAGATGGAGATAAATGAAGTGGTTCTGTGCCCAAAAATATGCCCATTATGTCTGGCACAAGAAAGATCAAGCTAAGAATTCTGTTCCACTGAAGTCTGATGGTGTTAACAAGGGGTTAACACTCACTTGGAAAGCATTTGTGGATAGATTGAGAGGGGAAAACAAGAACTGACAGGTGAAAAATGTTCAGGGATTTGCAGCCACTAAATGGCTCAATTAACACCTTTTAAGTCACATACACCATAAAACTTTCATTTTTGAGGAATATTACAGGATTATAAAACAAAAACAATCCCATTTTAGTTCTCTGCCTTAATTTTCCCCTGATCATCACCCAAGTCTCTTTACAAAGTCTGGAACTAGAGCTTTCTTCTTGACATTGCAGTGTCCCAGCTCCAAGACTACCTTATTTCAGGTTTGTATCACCACAGTTGCTAGAGAACACAACCAAAGGACAGTGAGCCCTTGGTAAAAAGCATCCATTACCTGGAGAGAGAGCTCCCCTCCACCATATCCAACCCTCAGTTATGCTCTACAAAACTTTAGAGGATTTAAGATATGAGGAAGCTCAAGTACTGCAATGTTTTCTCTTCCATGTGGATTCCCTGGGAACTACAAAGGGTCTCAAAAATCTTTCTTCCATGCCCAACACAGGGAATTTTGTTGCAACTTCAAAGAGATCTACCTTTTTCAGTTCCCTTGATATGTTATCATGGGAAACAAATTGAATAACCTCAAAAATCCACAGGTGAGCAAGCTGAAGAGGAAAGGAAAGGGCAAAAGGTGACACAGACCAAAAAGTGCAGTTCACATGGTCTTCAAATGGGTGAAGCATTGAAAACCACACAAGTACACAAAAATAACTTTCTGCAGACCACCTTTAGATGGTGTAGTCATATCCAGGGAGAAACTGAAATGTGGAGAATACAAGGTGTGACAAAAAATAGCTACCTAAGGTTGAGATAATGCATAATTCAATGTTGGATTAAAAGGAGTTGTGCAAGGCCATCTTTTATTTTAAATACTAGTAGCTGTATTTTTTCAGGTTTTGCTCAGTTCTTTAATCCAGAAACAGGGTGATAGTTACACCCCAGAGGTTTATCTTGCCCTAAGTTGTGATAGCTTTCCTTCCTATGAGATTAGTCTAGAGAAACTCTAGTTGAAAGCTAATGACCGACCTCTGGAATACTCCTAACCTCAGCATCCGATCTGAACACAGAGAAATCCTGACCCTGTAAAGATTTATGTGCATCCTTCACTTTAATCAGAGACACAAGTCGGTCAGCTCAGCCAGCACTGTCAGTCACACTGATATTTCTTTCACAAGCCAGTATTTTTACGGCTGAAACGTCTCAAGTCCAGGATCAAGTTACCCTGGTGTCAACCGCCCCTCTAGCAGTGAGTTAAAGCTTTTAATAAGGCACAAACTGCTGTGGTCTGACCTGCTTCCAAGTGCCAAGTGCTTCAAATCCAGTCTATTACCATGAGTCAGATGATGCCCAGTAGTTTTAGGATTGAAATGTTTTTAAAAAGGGAGTGATCTATTACTGTAAAGGGCATCCACATGAATAACAACACTAACCAAATACTTCAGAGACATGCAGAATTGTATTACATTATGAAAGTTTTAAATAAGCCTTTTTTCTAATAAAGCCAAAGAAAACCTCCAGTAGGGTTAAGAGACAAACACTTTTAAAGAAAAACTTCAACTTACTGCGAAATGAAACAGTTACTCTGAAAATTGGAGTTAAGGAAAGTCAAAAGTATATTTCCTTATAATCTGTTTAGTGTCAAACGTCTTCTGCATTGGAAATACAGGCATCTAACAACCACTTGTAAGGTTTTCCAGTATCAAGAGAGCATGTACCTCTCCAGATAGCAGTCACTCTACACTGAAAAACACCATACAGCAAGGTTTTTGCTTAATTTAAACTTAATAGTGAGAACTGGCTACCATTTGAAAACTGACATGAAGTAATATGCCTACAAACTGCTATTAGAATAAAGCAATCACATATTTGATTTATGGATACCAAAAAATGAAAAAAAAAAATACTGATAAGTCCCCTTAAAAAAAAATAAAGCCTACCAATGCTTTGCTTTTACTGCAGTTGACTAAACAGATGCAGCTGATTTTGGAGCTTTGTGGTAACATCTATCACTGAAGTACAGATGCTGCAAACACACAGTGGAGAGCATGCAGAATACTAAACATGGATTTCAAAAGCATGTTTACCTAACCACACTTGCACATCACCTATCATAGATTAACGAGGCCTAAAGCCAATTTCTTTTACCCAAGTGCTAAATCTCCTTATTTTTCTCCCCTGCAACCTATGGCAAAACAAAAAGTCTGCCTCTTGAATAAATCGGAGAAGAGCTGTGGCTCACTGCTAGCTGTTCAATCTCTTCTTGTCCTTTCCCATCTCCTTCTGCACAGGGGGAGCCACAGATTATTGTCTGCTGTAGCTAGGGACACAATTAGCTCACAGGGTGCTGTTTATAGCTACTACACAATGCCAGGATTTGTTTCTTCTACTGAAGCTATGAATCTGCAAATGGGATTTTTATGAGGATTTATGTGTCATCTTGTGTTTTTCCTGGAAGCTTATGCCACTGTCATTCCCGGGGGATGCAATGCACATTTACCAGAAACACAACACACTGACTTCCTCCCCATTCTTAAAAATAGGGATGAGAAAGCTCAGCAGATGATGAAAAAATGAATGTATTTAAGAAGCAGGTGGGTGTAAAAAGGGAGTTGGAAAAGAGGAAGAAACAGCTACAGCTGGTACCAGGGCTCTGCTCCAGAAAAGCCTACAATCAATTACTGCTGGCATGAAGCTCAACCTTTCAGCAGGCACCCAGCTGGCACGCAGTGGAGCAGGGCTGGGCTGGTGCCAGCCCCATCCCAGGCAAGGGCTTCCCTTCCCACAGCTGCTCCAGGCCAGCAGACTTGCTCTTGGCCAGACACAAGTCCTCACCAATGCTGTCACCTGTCTGCTTTTATAAAAGCTCATCAGAGCTGCTGCTCCACTGAAAGCTGAGTCACCAATATAACCACTAACGATTTATGTTCCAGCATCATCACTCCAAACAAGGTTAATCAGGATCAATTTAGGGTGATGTTCTCATGACATGTTTTTAGAAAGCCAAAGCACCTACACACAGACAACTCTGGTGCTGTGTGAGGACAGAAAGGGCATTACAAGCCATGCCAGGGTCACAAAGCAGCTTCAGCAGAAAAGACATGTCACCACGTTCCATCTACACACAGACCTCTGCACCTCTGCCATGCCTTCAGGCTGCTGGAGCAGGGAGTGCCCTGGGATGGATGCTCAATGGCTGGCAGTGCACACTGCCACCCCCCACAGAACACGGCAACAGCTCAGTATCCCCTGCTGCCTGCAAGATCAAAACACTACTAGGGGTCTTGGGGTAACAGTGATTTTTGTTTTTTTACAAGGCCTACTGAAAAATAGCCAAGGTGTAAAGCTTCACACAAGGCAGTTCTACTACATGAAGATTATTTTTTTTGGCACCCTGAACTCCAAACAAGAGTTTTAGCAGAATCCTTAAGAGGCAACAGACAAGAGAGATACCATCCATGTAGAAATACATCTATAGTATGAGAAAGGACATTAGCAGGGAGACTAAGCCTCTGGAAAAAGCTGTACCTTCAACCAAATTAAGATCAATAGCAGCTTTTTACAAAAAGCAGGCTCCAATTGTTTAGATTTTTGATTATAATACAGGCACATCTTCAGCATATTGCAATATTCTGTAATGAAATTACAGTCTCCCTGTATAACTTCTCCCTCAAGCTATGTCCCTTCAGAATAGCAAGTTATTGTGCTGCTTGACACCGCGCCAGTGAGCCCCAGCGCCAGTGACTGGCAGCACAGCTAATGGATACAGCAAGGATGCATCTGACTGACAGTCCAACTCTGTCAAAAGCAAAAGCACCCACATGCTGAAGGAAGGCTGAAACAATGTAGAGGTGCCAATGGGAGGGAGGGGGGAGAAAGCATTTCTTTGGAGGAACAAGAGAAACTTAGGCAAGGAAATGAACAAAAAGGACCTTGTTCTCTTCTGGAGCACAGTGTCAGAGGGCAATATACTTAGCAATGTCATATATATGTATATATCTATATAAAAAAATGTATATATGCATGAAATTTGAGAAGAGAGAAGAAATTTTGAATACAAGTGGTGTCTTGTCTGAAGCATAGACCTGACAAGCGTATCACCACTGAAGGTGCTAACACAGCTCTCCTCACCAGCAGCTGCAGGAGAAGGAAAGGCAAACAGCTGCCTAACATCTAGTAGGATGATAGAGGTAGATCCCTGCTAAATTTGAAGTTTGGAAGTCGTTTCTGCCAGAGAGAAATACTGAATACAGACTGCTTTCCTTTTCTAATTAAGGCAAGAGGTATTAATCGACTGCTAGATGGTTCTATGATTCCTCTCTCCAGAATAATGAAGCTGAACAGTGTCAACTCTGCTATGACTCAGTCAAAAATGCTGGATGTTTCTCATGTCCAGCAGAACACAAGCTCCATAATCACCATCTCTTACCAACACAAATCCCTCTGTTCATAGGCATCTTGAGAGCCAGTCCCAGGGTCCACTGCATTTACATTTTTCCTTCACAAAATAGCGTTACACAATTCCCCAGAGTAATCAGCACAAGTGATACAGGAATGACTGGTCTATTTTAAGGAACATGTCAACTACAAAAGTAAGCATGACTTTCATAGTATAAAAGTAGGCTTGCAAACATTATTAATCTTGTTGCATAAGATTTTGTTTTTGTAGAAGCTGGACTCTTATATGAGTTTATTGCTTACACTTCTGTGGGTGCTTTACTGTTTTTAAAATGGAGACAACCAAATAAAAACAAATTAGTTCAGTGGAGATGCTAGAGACTTGCATTATAATACTGAATTGGTTTTTGCATATATTTATTTTTGAGCTTTAAGAGCATTTTTGAATTTTTAGGGATTTTAAAGCAGATCCTTTCAATTGAAGATCTGACATGGTAGTCTACGGTTTAAAGTCATCTAAAAAGATAAAGTAGGTTGACAGCAAGGACAGCGGCACAAAACCCAAAATCAAGCAAGGTCTTTTCCCAACAGTTTGATCAAGGCCCAGCACAACAGTACTTCAGGCAGACAAATTCATAGGCAGAAGGTGCAAATGAGACAATTCCTGAGGACTAGCAGCCTCTCAGCAGAACGGAAAGGATCTGGTCAATGAAGAGACTAGAGCATGAAGGAATCAGTGATTTACTATGAAGAACTAGGCACAGAAGTTACCTTTAGACATATTAAGGCTTCTTTTACTCTCCTTTTAGAGTGATCTGCATTTGCAAGGAATACCAAAGCAGTTCACTATCCAATATCCCTTTTCCTCTGGATATGTGGGTATGCTATTACCTTGGATGAGCCCAGCATATACAAGTAAACAGTGCTTGTGCCACCTGATCTCACCCAAGCTCAAAGCAAGTTCTCCATCAGCTCCTGCCTTCTTCCTTTTCCCTCCCATTCCCACAACAGATTAAGAAAGCAAAACAGCTACCACACATGAACAAGCAGCCTTCAAAGGAAATGGCCCTTTGAGTTTAAATGCAAAGTCAATGCCTACCTGATTTTGGAATTACAGGTCATTTCATTCTCAGGGTAGTGAATATCCACCGCATCCTGAATGACTGTACCATACTCATAGACTTTAATCTTCTTTGTCACCCCAGCGATGGCAAAGTAGTCACAGTCTCGGTCGAACTCAATACTGGGGAACAAAAGCAGAGGTTAAGAACTACATAAACACAACACATGTACTTACCAGCAGGGTATGTTTACCACCTAAATGTCTCTGTATAGTAGAGCTGATAATCACAACTTGCAGTTAGCAAATACCCTGTTTGGAGCATCTTGACTAGGTGTAGCACACACATCAACAGCAGGGAGTTCTTGCTCTTAGGCACCGTTTTCTAATCCCCTCCAAACACACCCACATCTCCACTTAGTGAAACAGGACTTTGTGGTAGGTAGCACAGTCTCCCAGCAGCACATAGGATCTTTGTTCAGATGCTCTATAGCTTTTCCAGTTGAACTAGACCATCTACATTATGCAGCATCCAAATGTCAGAACTGACAGCTCACCCTGGAAACATACTTAACATTCAGCTGTACCCTCCACAAATTGCATGCTACAGGATGACCGCCCATCGATTTCTCTCAGTTGCACTGCTGCATCCCTTAGCTCCTATATACAACAGCTTTGTGAACTCTAAAAGTAAACCAGTATTTGTGGCAAAAACCCTTCTAAATTCCCTGAGTAACTACAGAAAGTCAAAACATAACATCAGCACTGTAAAAACCATGCACACTATGATTTCCACTTAGAGTTCCTCATGGAAACCAAGGCACTTTCTTTCTTGAACTGCAGGGCAAGTTTGTAATAGATATCAATGAAGTTGGAAGTAAAAGCAGTCACCTTATAACAGAGTTAAGCTGCAAATGAGAAAAGCCTGAGGTTGTACATGAAATACATCTGAGAGAAAGGCAGGCAGCAGGTTATAAACAGCTAATGTCATTGCTACTTTCACAGCTTGGAAAGGCTTGAGAGAAATCTATTAGACACCAAGCAGCCAGGGAAGTAAACCACCTTGCTAGAAGGAGCTCCTACCAGCCCAAGTCACTGCAGGCAGGGCAGGGTGGATGTGCACACAGACTGACCTCCTTTCAGGGCCACCAGCCTCAGCAAGACTCCTCACAGGAAGGGTTTGGAGTATCATATCCCCTCAGTCTCCATGTTTCTATCATCAGTCCCCAGCTCTTTTCAATTCTCTTGACTGCACAGTCAATCTACTGCTTTAAGAGGTCTCTTTCGAGGTTCTTCCACATAGTAATTCATTTCAATCTCTGCTGCCCCTACCACATGGGGTTTTTTTCCAAGCAGCCACAGCATTTGGGAACCAGGCAGCAAATTCTGAATGGCAGCAGAGGGAACAGAGTTTACACTGATTTCACATTCATATAGCTTGAAGAAATCCTGAGAGCAGGAGTATTTAAGGCACCTTTCTACAATTAGAAAGCACTAAAGACTGACAGCTCTTTAAGGCTGCCCCCATAGCTTTAACAGCTAGAATCTTCTACCCCTCTACATAGTTGCAAAGTCAAAGGTACTAACTGCAATGCTTATGAGGGAAAATAAATTTAAACGCTAACAGAATTTTCAGGTCTTTGTAAAGGAGATGTCATCATGTTATTTTTAAACTTTGGAGAGAAAGGATTGTTGGTATGTGATCTGATGATGTAAAATAATTCAGTGAAACAGTTTGCAACTTGGCATTTTAACTCAGGCACCTGAACTTCTCTGAAGCAGAGGCAGGAGATGGTCCCACTCCTGACTGCTTGCTTGCTGGAGGAGATACGAGCTAGTCAAGTCAAGTCTGTGAAATTGAAAGCCCCCAGAAAGACCAAGGAAAGGAATGTGTTTATGGCTTGAAAACAGCACAATAAAGCATACATCTACTTAAATAAAAGGGGAGAGTGAAAGAAGTGATTTAAGCAGCCAGATAGCTCTCCCCTTACCCCAGACCTTCCCTAGTCTAAACACTTTTTACACAAACAAAAAGAAAGCACCATTCAGGCTGGTCTTGTCAGTTCACCCTATTCCATAGAAGAATTTTATAATAAAAGCCTCTATAACAGTACCATGGAGTTACTTCTAGCACAATCTTAATTGAACCACTGTTTCAGCTCCTGCCCACTGCCTTATGGGTTCAGGTAAAGCACAACTAAACTGATGGCAGCGATTCATCTACTTGGATTCAATTTATACCCTTAGCCTTCTGCTGCTGAAGAAAAAAAGCCATAATGTATTACAATGTCTGGTAAAAAGCCAAGTTATTAGAACAGAATAGAACCTCTGTCACCTGGGGTGGGTTTGCTTCTCTAATATTAATTCAATTATTTTTTTTTAAATAGAGATGTGCTGTAGACATAACAATTGAGTATTTCAGTATGCCTGTAAAAGTTAACACACCATTAACAAATTAATAAAAAGCATCAACCAATGAGAAATGATTGTCAGACTTTTGACCTTCAAACAGCATCAAAAGACACTGCAGGTAGAAAAGGGATGCAGAAATAAACCACATCTGTACAGATGTTCATTAGCTGTGCAAGAGACAGGCAAACTCAACGCAGCAACTCTAACACACGCTCGCACTTTGATCTCCATCACCTATACACAGTCCTGGCACAAATGCTCTCACTTTTTGCCTATTGGCTTTTATTAAGGAATTTATGAAGAAAAAGATGGACAATCTAAGTAACTAATCAAGTTGTATTTACCACACGAAATTATTCCTAATATTTGCAAAACACTGATTTCCCCTGGACTAATCAGGACAAATATCCCACACTTGAATAGCAACAGTTATTTTCATGCTTTTTCCTACAAGTCTTCTAAACACGTTTAGTATCAAGCAAAGCTTATTTGCATTTAACTAGCTGGATGGTATTCCTGTCACTTACTGCTTGAAGTCTTTGTGTCAATAAGTCCTTGCTTATACACAAGCTTCTCTTGTGAATTTTCATATAGATAACTGCGTTTTATTTTGTCACAACAGGGCCAGCTCTGAAGAACATCATCATTCTGGGTTGCAGGTGATACATTTCTACAGTCTCAGTGAATTAGTCATTAGCACAATAACAACATACAATAGAGTAATAGAAAATACTTTATCCTTTTTGTCAAAAAGGCCATCGAGTCAAGCAATAAACCAGACAGACACTGGTACGCACTTCAAAAGTAGTGAGAGGCACAGTGTCACCAGTGAGCAAAAGCAACACATGAATGTGCCTGCAATGGCTATTAACTTCCTGCTAAAATAAGAGCAATTTGTTGTGGTAGCACTATTTTAGAGAGACTTAACATGGGACTGACAATGAATGTTCTCACCATCTCAAGAGGGCAGATGGGGCACCAACTGTCTGTGTGTGCTACAAACCTACCTTGGTCCTAGGACGAAGCAACCTCCTCCAGAGACAGGAGATCAGTTCAGACATTTTATTCTTTTAAAAGAAGCACCAAGGTAAAACATTTGAACATCCAATGAAGTTCCCTTCTGGACTAGCAGTCTTTGCTCCTCAAGGACATGCACATTACAAAAAACTAGCAATTGTTCCTTTTTTTTCCCCTCCCCTTTAACTTACTTTTGAATTCCACATTTCTGATCAACAAAGACTAACTGAATTTTTATAAGGAATCTTTTGGGGACAAACTCCTGGATATTTGATTCACAAATGTGCAACAATTTACTTATTAAAATCAAATTGAAAGGAACTGATTGTTTTGTTTTAGAGAAAATGGAAGAGAGACATCTCCAGTTCCTAAGTGACTTTGCTTTTTCCTAGTAAGTTCATGACCAGTGTCCTATGGAAATAACACTAAGAGCTGCTAGAAAATAAAAGACATTCTCAAGGGTTCTGGTTGCTCTGCTGCTTATCTTTATTCTCAATCTGCGAGATAAATCAATTGCATTATTTAATGCTAAAACCTATGACCTTAGAGAGCACTTGCCTTCAACAAAAGGAATTATGAAATAAATTGCTTCTGAAATATGGAACCTTGGCTTGATGTTGAGAGTAGACCAGCAGGGAAACAGCAAAGAATGACTATTTACCAGTTCTGCCACTGCATAAAACCTTGCTTGTTGTGTGTGCAGGTTTCCACATCCCAGGAGGATGAACTGGAGTTAGAGGACACATACAGATGGACAACTACATTGGTAAAGTAATGAAGCTGCCTTACCATAAGGGTTATGAACAAGGTGTTAGCAAGACCGGTGTTCAAGAAGTCACTCCACACTAGAACTAGGAGGCACTAATCAGAAGATTGATTTGGGGGAGATAAGGGTCTCCCCCCATCCCAGTCACACTTTAAAAAAGCCACACACACGCTCCAGGTGTTCCTGCAAGACATGGTAGTGGCAGGGTGAACCTGACAACAGCATCTGGAATGGAGCATTTGTTCATGGATTGTTAACAGAATAAATATGGATATATCCTCTACTATCAGGTAATGACTGTGGATGATGGGAGGCAGCAAGAAGACAACTCTACAGACAGCGACAAGGTTGTCATGCTTTGCAGCGTTCTGCAGGGACAGCATGGGGCTGGGTGCCCTCCAACCTGACCAGGAGACAGCTCACACCATACTTAAGATTGCAGTTTGGAACACCACAAGGATCAGCCTGGAGAGGCACCCAGCCCGGCAAGTTTCCATGAGAAATGAGTACATGCTACATCAACGCCTTCAAATCAGAGGATGGAGCAGCAAGGTTGCATCTAACTACATTTGCCTTTAACTGCATCACTAGTTGCAATTCAGTGTCTGCAGCCAACTGCTCTTCTCCCCTTTCTATATACACTCTGCAACTGTTACTACAATGAGCCCTGACTTGCTAACGAGATCTGCCACTGCAGGAGTTGCCATTTCCACAAACGAAATGACTCAGTTCCTCTCATGGAACTACACACATGCACACATACACATGCGTGTACACACGTGTGCATACATGTATGTGTGTATTCCCCTCTCTGAATATACCAAAGCCTTTCAATTCCACCTAATACAATTTGGTTTCAATTTCTGTACCCTTATCTTGACAATGGCCCTACATTTATTGCAATGTGGACGTAATTTTCTCAGGTTTGGGGGGACTTAATTGGTGGGACAAAGGAGAGAACAGTAATTTTGCTCTTCACTGAGATTTCCTTAAAGTCTTTCTCACTCTATGCTTCCACTCCCAGGCCTCAGAGGGATCTTCTGTCACTTCTAACAACTCCAAGTCCCACTGCCTTACAGGCTGGCTGCCTATTTCCAATGCCCATTTTGAGGCATTTAAGGAAAATATTCGAAATTTAGGTTATAACCCAACATCACAATCACCAGTACAGACTGTTCAGCACCTGGGACTAATACAGAAATTAGTATTAATATCACATACCTGAGAGTGTTTTTACAGCAGACTGATATTTTAAGGCGAAGTAATTAGTCTCACTAAGCATGCACTAGCATACTAATTTGTAGTTTTTAAAAACAAAGCCATATTCAGATATAGGAAGCCGCTAGTACATCACTCACATTTTGTGCTCCATCAGCTCAAAGTCTAAGTTCTGTCACATACTAAGACAAAGTCTACTAAGATAAAGCCTATGAAGTTTCAGCAGTAAAAGACTGTTCTGCTAGAGCTTGTAAGCAGCTGAAATTAGTTTGGTTATTTTTATTTTTTAATAAAGCAACAGCTGCATTAGTTACTTCTTAAAGCTGATCACCACTTAAGTACGGTCACTGTTCTTATCCTGAAGTTTTTGTGTGCCACAGGGATAGACCACAGCTAGGAGAATATATTCACCAATTCAAACCCTGTACTATAAAATGTTTTCAAAAATATAAACTGAGTAAGTACACCACAATCCCAGTCAGGTTATGACAATCTCGAATCACAGAGGACCGCTTAAAAGAAAAATGCTTTGATTCTCTAGACTGTTGTAGGGATAAAGTAATTTTATAAACTAGATTCCACTTAAATGCATTCTGTCAGAGAGCAAACACCTTTATCCTTAAGAATCAAATTAATTTGGGTTACACGTGACCCTTAGGTTACCAAAAAATTGCCCGTTTTGTCCTCAAGAAAAAAAATTGTCTTGACTACTGTAATTATGGCCTCTCAATGGATGAGATTCAAGTCTAATGAAAACCACTGGATACAGAACTTCAAACTACTTCAGTTTGATCACATCCCTTGGAGTTGTTTGGGATATTCCAGCTCTAGCTCCAGACCTAATCTCCTCTAAATAAGCCCCAAAAATCTCGCAGGAAGCCCTAGCAGA
The DNA here is from genome assembly GCA_013400375.1 of Thinocorus orbignyianus. Taxonomy (NCBI): domain Eukaryota; kingdom Metazoa; phylum Chordata; class Aves; order Ciconiiformes; family Thinocoridae; genus Thinocorus; species Thinocorus orbignyianus. The sequence goes on along the minus strand of VXBW01003930.1, from coordinate 3,255,280 downwards.
CTTCCAGCCTTGTCTATAAGACACTATAGCTACAGACAACCTGTTCTTCCATAAAAATATTTTCCCCCTACATGTATTCAGAGGGAACCTGGCTTAATTAGCACTAATGATGAGAAAACCTATAGGGAACTACTGAATTTTGCAAGCAACAGAACAAAGCGCATTGATAAAAAGCCACATTACTGCTAGGCAATGCTCCTCTGCATGCTGAAGAGAAGTCCCAGGGTTTATATGCCAGATACAAAGAAGTACAATAAGCCAAAGCCACCACAAACAACTACCATGCACATTAATAGAGATTAGATCCAGTTTTTCCACAAACACCATTTAAAATAAGCTAGAGTAGGGAAACATTAACTAAAAATGCCAAAAGTTAGATGCAGAATGGTTCTTACAACACTATTTAAAATTCAAGCCAAATTATCAGTCTGCCTGCTGTAATATTTTGGGTAACCCATCTGTCTTTTAAAACCAGGATCTGCCACTTTACCCAGCTGGGCTAATACACAGTTAGGAACAGCTCTGACAATAGCAGGAGCACAGCCTCAACAGTACGAAGTATTAAGTTGGAAGATGTTTTTACATCTCTAAACATACTCAGCTGTCTTCCTTCTATTCAAGTTTGGGAAACATTTCCCAAAAGAAAGGTGGTAGCACCTGCCCAAGCTGTATAATGAGCAGGTTTGAGGGAGGAAACTGCTCTGCAAGAAGTTACAAGGTTGTCTGCACAGCAGTACCATCTCACTGGGTTTATGCCATTAGGTAGGAAAGAACTTGATCAGTTGTGATAAATACTTTTAGGATTTAGATTTAGCTGCAGCAGCTTGAAAGCATTACTGCCTCCAGCTGACCACACTGCCAGAGGCCCCATTTCTCAGACCAAATCACCACCCAGCCCAGTGTCCAAGTACACAGCCTGCCATATCATCAACCCAAGCCTCCAAATTCACCCAGCCCTGCCATCAGCTCTTCTGCCAGATGCCCTCAGCAGCAGAGCACCAGGAGGGGCAGCTGCAGACAGTAACCTCTTTAGACACCTCAGCTCTGTCCAACAGGCATCATCAGTCAGGGCATGAGCCCTCATAAATATCGAGTCCACATGCCACAGATGAGCTGTCTTGAGGAGCTAAAGAACAGGCTGGGGCAATTAACTCCAATGGTCCTGCTGCCTGGTAATGACAGAATGAGCTTAACAAACCATTTGAAGCATTTTTTATGTTACTGACAAATCTATTTCAGGAGACTTTTGACAGCATTTTGAATTTTTTTGGGTCAGTATTTTGTATGCTATCCTTATTTAACTCTTCTGTTGAAAGATTAAAGGTACTGATGAATACCCTTCATTTAACAGTTTCATAGAAAGAAACTAGAGCTGGTTTCCACCTTTATTTGCACAAATGCATACATAGGCTTGCATACAATCCGGTAAGAACATAAAAGTATCACTTCATAACTCATTTTATAAAACACCTAATGCAGCATATAAATCCCAAGCATCTCTTTGAGTCCGTATTTATTAATAGGGACCATATTACTAATCATGAACTCAAACATCTACTCCAGGATGGGCTACTCATAAGGTTCTTTAACCTCAGATCTGTTTATGCCTATACCATACACCTTTGCATGCCTTAACAGATCACCTCAATATTATTTTTCCCAACTACATACCATTTAACAGACTAACTCCTCTAGCTAGCAAGGAAGGGGTAAACAATTTCCAAAGGCATGCTAATGCTTTTTCAGGTAATGACTCACAGCAAATTCAGGCATTTCCCTCAAATACAGCTAGAGAATTAAAACACCACAGTAAGCTACAGAAATTTGTGTTCTATTAATAAACAGACTTGTTTCTTCAAGCAGACAAGAAATTCAATGTTGAAAGCAAGCTATAAAATTTTGGTGGCATTAAGAGAAATATCTTTGCCTTTTACCAACGTTGTTGACATGACATTTTCAGTATAAGATGCTACGAAACTACAGCTTTCATGGCTTGCAAGTCAACTCCTGGAGCCAAGACACAGCACTGTTTAATGATAGCCATTATTACACGAACATCAGGAGGAACAGAAGGGCTGCTACCTGCAGCCTCACAGAAGAGATTTTTGTCCTGTTCAATCAAGGTGGATGGCACAATGCAACGACACCTCTACATGGTACCATCCTCCTACACTAAATATTAATCTCTCAGAGGACATTTCTGACACTATAACATCCATCTTCCTTCTCCTTAAAACCTAAGGCCAGAGGGAGGACACTCGGCAGGAAGTCAGGGTGATTATGTACCTTCATCACAACAGTACAGTCACCAAGACTTGGAGGTCTCTAGTCCAAAATCTCTTCTGTTACATCAGGTTACTCAGGGTCTGTCCCAACAAGTTCTTAAATACCTCTGAGGATGCTGCTTGCACAACCTCTTTGGGAAGCCTGATCTAATGCTGGACTGCCCCATGCTGCAGCCAGTTACCACTACGTGATATTTGGCAAGAAATGGAAGCTGCTTATGTAAATAGCACAAAGTTTCTTAAAGAAAACAAAAAGAAAAAGAAAAAACCATGAAGAGCAGTCATTGTTTAATGTATTTGGTTCAAAAGCTGATTCCCAAATTCATCAAAAGACTGTTCAATACTTTTAACAGACTATTCAAAGTTTAAATCAAACTAAAAAACCTCATCTAATTATCTGCAGATAGAGGCAGGTTTGAAGTACTAGAAGAACTTGATAGGAAAAAGATCTTCCTACTACAAAATAGCTTACATTACTAGGGGAAAAAAAATGAAGCCCCACTGGTGGCAATGCAACTTCCAGTGATTGGCTTCCCAATTTCAAATTATTTATGTTTTAAACAAGCTTTCACTTTTGGGGTATGGAAGAATAGACTTCTGTCTCTCTAGAGTGTCCCTACAGTCACCAAGTTTAATTTTCAGGTCAGGACTAGAGGTATAAGCAGGCATGCTTTTTTCTGGTTTCAGAGTCCCTTTTCATACTAGCAGTCTGTCCTGGGGAATTAGAGGGCTACTTGACAGAGTTGAGAGTATTTCTGAACTCTGCATTCACAGATCTGAATTGATATCTGCATAACCCTTCTGCTGGTACAAGTCACATTTAGCTTCTGCTCAAGGGATCCAGGCCACAACTATGTACTAGGAAATCTATCACTGCTGCACTCCAGAAAACAAGGAGAAAGTAAGGGAAAGGCTCTGTACTTGACTCAGCTCTAATTAAACAATCCTATTTCAGGTCTAGACAACCTCTGGTGTATAGGCCAAAACCTTATGGAGTAAGGTAAGAGAATCATAGGAGAAACAAACTTCAAGTAGGTTCAGGGTGTTATAGCTCAAGTTTCCTCAGTCACTTTGCAGTTCAACTCTTTATCCAAGCATTTCCCACAACTGTAAGGAAGAGAGAACAGTCCAAATAAGACAGATCCATTTGCAGCTTTGGGCTGCCACTTGTAAATAAAAGTCAATTTTAAAAGTGATCCATATAACAGACCATAAGAAAAATTCAACCTTCCTCATTTCTCATCCTCTCAAGGAGCAGCATCTACTGTACTCAGAAACATAATCCTGTGAAGGATAAACCCACTTACATTTCTTTCATTTATTTTTACCACCAAAATAGAAGCATTGCTGGTCACAAACATAATAAAATGGCTCATTTAATCCTAGACGGACCAGGGCATTAAAAAAATAAAAACCCAAAAAACACACAACACAAAACCAAGGGAGCTTCTTATGATAGATCCAGATATAAAAGGGTACCCTGTTAAAGTCTGGATCTGAGAATTTATATGGACAGGTAATTGTAGTCCAAAGTAAAGAGGGGAACGAAAAAATAGAATGGTTCAATGAATACATGGAAAGCACACTCCTAATGGATGTTTTTTCTTTTAAGGCCACCTTTAAAGAAAGGATTTCAGGTCACATTACTGAAAGGGTCAACAAATAAAAATACAGTCTTGAAACCATATTAACTACCCTGTTCAAAAGCTCAGAGAAACCTCTTGATATCTTGTTCATTACTTAGAGGTAGCAGAATAACGATTAAAAAAAAAAGAATAATGGACCCCAAAGGTAATATCCACTTTTTGAACACTGTCTCCAGATTCAACAAATGATTTGAATAAGCTTTCAGCAGCCAAAAACCAAGTTGCTTCCTTCCCTCTCTGTAAATCACTACTCCTTTAGATAAATACAATTATCCTTGGTGTCACGGTTTAGCCTCGAGGGCAACAAAAGCGCCACGTGGCAGCCCCTTGGCTCCGCCCCCCAACGGTGTGGAGAAGATGAGAAAGAAAAGGCAGACTCGTGGGTTGAGATAAAAACCGTTCACCAGAGCAGCAGGTACTGCAGGGAAACAGCAACACAGATGGAGGAGACAAACATGAGCACATACCGACCCCGCCGCGCCGCGCCGCACCGACCCTCCCCGCCCCGGCCCCGATGCCGCTGAGATGCGCCCCGGCGCCGCCCGCCCATATGTACGCCTACGCCGTGACGTCACCACGCCCACTCCCGGTCGTGGCCCCTCCCCTCCCCGGCCGGCTCCCTGCTGCCCCTGGGCCTGGCACACATGGGGTGGGATAGGTGTGCCGGATAGAGACAGGGGAGAATCAACCCCGTCCCTGCTGGAAACCAGGACACTTTGCTATCCAAAACCCTTTAGGATGTCAGAGAAATGGTAAGCTAACCCACAAGAATTTGATGTCTGAGCAGACAACAAAAACCCACACTATTTGCCCACAAACCTCAGGGCCTCTGGGAGAGACATTCATGTTTCCAGCAGACCCAGGAACCACCTGGCAGGGAGAACCAGCTTTCTGATAACAAAATTTCAGACAGACATCTTGCTGTAGTCTGTTTCTTAGATTTTTCTGGTTTTATATTTTTTTTTTTTTTGAAATATGAAAGACTGCCACATTATTCTCTGAAGGCTTCTGACAGTGCTAAAGCAATTTTCTACATAAATCATTGTAATGCTAACGCTGCAGTTTACAGACCCATCTTAAGAAGAAAGTCTTTACTATTTACTGCCACAGCAAGCGGAGAGAAGAAAAGTTAAGCTCTGACAACTGCTCTGTCTGGGGGCATAATAAATGGCAAATTTATTCCTTGGCCCAATTCTAACAAAACTTAATATACTTGCGAAAACCATGTGAATTGAATGCTTTGTACTTAAGAGATCTGACTGTATAAAACCCCGAAACATTTAGTGTATTGAGGTACATGTGCATTAATATCACAAGCATATTGGAAGTCCCCCAAATGTTAAAGCAAAACTGAGCAACGTGCAATCGCAAAGCCTTGAATGTGTTCTCACTGAACATCCTTCTCTGTTAATCTGTTTTTCTTGAAGCAGATAAGTAGAAAAAAGGACTGAAGGCTGTAAATTTTGTTTGCGAGCATGTTTCGAAGCAAGGTAAGAAAGCCATCCCTTGCCGGGGTGATGATCTCACTGCGTGCATTTCTCCAAATAAGACCATAAAGCTTCGGTACCAGCTCTGTATCAGTCCCTCTCCCCCTGCACACACCGCAGCCAAGCGCTGCCACCCTGCGGATGCTGCGCAGTCACGGCAGAGCTGCCAGCCCAGCAGGGATCTGCGCCGGTCCCTCGGGATACTGCCCTGCCGGGCTGGGGGAAACCCACAACTGGAAAGCAGGACATAGGCTTGCCCCTTCAGCCCAAAAGGCACCTGTAGCTTTCCTAATATCACAGAATTTTTATATTAATGCAGTACACATAGCATTGTTTATGGCCTTTTATTAGTACCTAAGAAGTCCAGACACCTGTAAACACGCTCATGGAAAGGCCCCCAAAAGTGTATTGTTGCTGGTCAGTTTCAGGTTTTTTCACTCTGTACATATACAGTTTTTAATTACACTTTTCATCCTGTTACCATAAACCCAGTTTTGTACCCTTTTTAAACAAACATGAAGGTTTTGCAGGTAAGGAACATATTTCCATCTTCTTCTGCAAACATAAAGCTAATACTTCTTCCTTTAAGCCAGCAGAGCTTTTACAGTCCGGTGTGTGAACTCCATACAGGGTTAAAGCAACGCACACCAAATGCACCTATATTCTGTCCATTTTTAAGCAGTTTGTTTTGTTGGGGGTTTTTTTTGTGTTTTTTTTTAATTTATTTTAAGAAAAACTACATTATGTACAAGGGAGTTTAACTTCTGGTCAACCCTACTTTTATTCTTAAATATAGTTAAAGTATCTTCTATATACTTTCTCAAAATTTTATGAGGATTCCTTACTTATTAACATATTTTCTGCATATTTAAATGCATTTGTCTCAACAGCAACAGCTAAGCAGCAAGACTTTGTCATTATTTCACCATTATTTCCTACAACATGCCCAGAATCTACTTCAGAAGATAGTGCAGTCAGCCAGATAAAACTTTTTACAGCACTTCACTCAAAAAAAAGCTTTTTAAAGCACCCCAATAATTAATATGGCCCACCCATGGGTATCTAAAAGCTGCTGTATTATCTGCCATCACTAAGACACACATCTCACTTAGCTTCACAGACTCTCTCTGAACTTAAATCTATTAATTTGGATGAGGAACAATGGTGAACAGTTTGTCGTCAAATACCTACTACATGTAAATTCTTGACTAGCAAATTGAAGCTTTAAAGTAACTGCTTGGATAGCCCAAAGCTAACACGAGTTGCAGCAGCAGCTCATCCAACAGCCCTGCTTTATCAAAGCACTTAAGGATGCTCAGATGTGAACAGTCTCAGCCCCCACACTAAGCCCCCTAAAAATTTCTTCAATGTTTCAATAAATAAAAAGCATGAGAAGGGGAGAACACTAAGTGGGAAGTCAAGTTATTTTTCAGTTAAACATATTTAACCACCAATTCCGGCCCTAGTGTGGAGGAAAGCCCCACAAGATCTTCATTTTAACAACTGTAACACACATACTTTGCAAACATATTTCACCCAAGAATTATAATGCCTTCAAAATGGGAGTGAGATTTACTGCTCTTCCAGCATTTTCTGACCAAATACTGCAAAAACGCTGCTCTTGCAGCATGTCAAGGAGAAGAAAGGGCAAAGGAGCAGAATCTAATCCGTGCTGTAGTAGGTAGCTGAGGAAGTTTGTCTACATTGCCAAGATAGTCCCATCTGCATTTCATTGCAGCCAGTATGAACCCAATCAGTGCAGGTTAAATATATGTCAGATCAGTGATTATTGTGTTCTGACCTCTGTGGCTAAATCGGACATTATACATTCCTGCTACATATTGCAGTAAGGGAATCAATGCTGCTTTAAGGTAAAAAAAGTATTCCATGCTACACATATCTTCATCTCTTCACATAGTACAAATTTTTGGGAGTCTTTCAACAAATCTTAAAGCAGTTCTGTCTCTGTCCAAAAGGCGCCTTTGTATGGCATTAGATCAAGGCTCAGAAAACCCAAGTTCAGTTCATCATATCATTGTCATGTTTCTTTCAAGACCTCAAGTATGGCTATTTTGGATCTCCCGCTCACCATGTGTAAAACAGACACACTACTTCTCTCCCTCAAAGGCTGCTGTGAACAAACAAATTTGTGAAACATGCCTGAAAGAAGATCCTGCACATTCTATGTAGAAAGAGTTTCCCAGTTAACATGCTACATCATTTTTTCCACCACCACCAGCTCAAAACAAGCTACCACAGATTAAATTCCCCCAGGGTATGCTTCCACAGCTGCTGAAACCAGTCAGGGCTGTTGGCAGGTTCCAGTCTCTTCCTATCCCATGTGCCCTCTTTAAACCCTAGGGGAGTTGGTTCATGGAGCTATACTGGAAGAAACTAATTCTGTTGAAAGTCAACGGCATTTAACCATCTTAAGTGTCCAAACTGGTCCTTGGGAGGTTCATCAGCAGTGGTGCACATGACATGACCACCCCACACAGCAGGAGACACCAAGCTGTTGTTGACAAGAATGGAGCCGTCAAGCTGGCTATACCACAACCATCTCCTCACTGCTGTTGAGCAGAGCAAACAAGTTTTCAACACTTAAGAGCTCAAGTAGTCACAAACAACTCAGTTACTTAATATCTGCCATTACAACTGGATCCACAAACAATATTTAAAACCACCAGATTCTAAAAGCTGCCAAGACAAGCAAGACAGATGTTTCTTCAAATGCTAGAAGCACATCACTTACAATGCAACTATACTAACACTAAGATGACATCAGGCTTTGTGCTTTTATCACAACAGCTCCACACACTCACTGGCACCTCCAAGGTTCTGCAATCGGTCTTTACCAGCACCAACAGGAACAAAAGGCACTACTGTGGTGCTTGAGTGACTTCAGAGATCAATGATAATCAAAAACACATTCAAAAAACTAGTTTTGGGATGCAACTGCAAATATCATACACGTACAAGGCATAATTTGTTTAATATGAGTTATTAACTTGGTCTCTGCAGCTTGCATCAGCATGCTGTGCACTGTCAGAGCCACGGTGTGTCTTACCTGGATACTATGCTGGAGCCGTTGTAGAGGTCACTAGCATAGGACAGTGTTGCCAGGGGTCGGACAGAATTGTATCGCGTGAACTTGGATAGGCACTCCTGAAACTCATCCAGCTGGCTTGTGGTTCTGCTGTCATCTAGGGAGAGGCAGCACCATCAGGGAAAACAGAAAGTGAGAAAAACTCAACAGCAAACAAAAAAACCACCAAATCAAGATGTATGTCTTCACATAACACTATCTCTGCTTGCTATTTGGGAAGTATTCTTGGTCAAAACCCCAGTCCTCTTTCCACTCTAGCATTCCATGAAGGCAGTAGGATTTTTCAGAGCACAAATTAAGTCTTTCCACTGCAATGCTGGGTGAACCTACTGTGCTGAGAATCTGCCCAGAGATGAGAAATACAGCTTTCCTGGCAGATAAGCTCATTTATTTTATTTTAATTCAGAGCCCACAGGCCACATAGAAAACTAGACATGTTCTTCACAGTGCATTTTGATATGCTTTAAGGCTGTCTGTTAATAATCTATGGAGGTGAAAGTATATTCCTTTCCCCATGCTTAGGTTACAACAGGTCTACATTTGGTGTCAGTTACATACAAAATACTTTTAGTCAACAATATTTGTCTTCTTACTCCAAAAGCAACAGAGCTAAGGAACAGTTGTTTCAGGGTTGGAGAAGGAAGACAAGCATGAAACCAGAAGGCTCCCTGTACCATAAGTTCTGTGAAAATTATGACCTCCAGCAGACAAGGTGAGATTGAGCCAGCCTGAATAACGATGATAAATATTCCGTGGGAAATGGAACAGTTTACTACAAAAGTTAAAACTAAATTTCCATGTAGACAGCTGAAAGTCACTCCCCAATCTCTCAAGAGTTCCAGTTTTTCCTCAGTATGAACACAATTTTACATAAGCCATTTTAAAACTTAGTATTTCCTAAATAAGGAAAAATTCCTATCCTACAGTGATGTGGTAGGGGCAAGCCAGCCTTCATAACACTACTGTGCATCTGCAGCCAAACATTACACAGAGCCTTCAGACTTTGTAACACCTCCTAGAATTTGCAGCAATTCTCCCATGTTCACTTTGTCTTTTTGCACCAGAGCCATGTAAGGGAACTACAGCTATGGCTGCTCTCACAGCACTATCACAGTGCCTCAGTTTACAGGGAGTCCAGTTTGCAAGTCACATTACTGCACACCTTGCCTCCTGTTAAACCACTACATCCACTATAGCAGCAGAGAAATCATACACATAACTTGCTCATGCAGCTGAGATCAAATTCCACCCACTAGTTAAATCATACTTATCCATCTCCTCACCAGTAGCATTAGGAAATGACAAAGATCCACTTACTACAAAGCTTTGGAAACAAAGGTAAAAAAAACAGAAAGGTTGATCTATAAAGCAGAACACAGCTGTGATTTCTTGTGGGAAAACAGAGAGAATAATCACTTTCTGCACTCTGATAATTCCTTGCCATCAGATATTATCTTTGCTCTATACTTGTAAGGCATTTTGAAGTGTCCCTTATATGCTATTTAACACTTGATTGTATAAAGGAATGGTGAAGGCTAGTAATTAACATGCTTAAGAGTACTGGAATATACATTACTTGTGTCAGATCAAAAGGGGCAAAATGAACAAAGTACTGCTCCAAATTAAAATCATCAACACCTGACCACTACAGGAAGCAACTCAAGCAGTAGCACATAAACATCAGTGTTTTTCAAAGACTTTTTCCTCCTTCAACACACTGATAGGAACAAATAGCTGCTACTCTTCCATTTCCCTCATTTAGAGATCAAACACACAGTCCTTCTATAATTTATTCTGTACCTGTGCCTGGAAAACTGAATGTTATTTCTCGAGACATTTTCCCCATCAAAGTGCAAGGCCATCTCATAATTACAGTTATGTCTCTACTCCCAACTAGCACAGTCACAGGTACCTCTTTTACAAAAGCTTTAAATCCACATTAAATCCTATTTAAAGTGTGTCAAAAAGCAGGAATGACTTCACAGAAGAAAAATTAATCAGGCATCATAGGCTATCCCTTATTTAGGAAAAAAAACCTGCACTTGCAAGTCCTCCGCTCTTGGTGTGGCTGACACATGAATACAAAAAGTAATTTCACCACATTCATATTTATAGTTCCAATTATAAAGAAAGATGTCCTCTAGAAAGGAATGTTGGGAAGAGCCCCATTTGTTATATCCTTGGTTAGTAAGTATTATTTTAACATAAATGCAGTTACGCATCACCAAGTTAGCACTGCACAAGAACCTCTCAGAGTGATCTGTGAAGTTCTGTAGTCTGCAAAGCACGTGCTAGCGCTTCACAGCAAACTGGCTGGTCACATACAACCAGCTTCTCGGATCTTCCAGCTACTGAAGCACCTTCCCAATGTGCTGCATCCCTTATTAAAATTATTTTACTGTGCATGAGACCCGAGTCAGTCACTGCTGGGAAGCAGGTAGAAGACAGACTTACCTAAGACTGAGCTCCCCTAAAATATGTTTCAGCCTTTAAACTTAATTTATTATTCAAGACTTGTTTTCATTTATTTTAAAGTGGATAAAGACAAACTAAATTCATGGAGGAAAAAAAACGTCAGGGTTTCTACCCCAGCTCTCTTGCTGATCTGTGTCCTGGGAGATTGTAGCTTGGAAGGCAAGAAGCAAATATTCTGCTGCAGCAACCTTTTCCTAGTTGCCCTTCCTGTCCCTAGGAGGTTTCTGCCATGCCCTGAGGGCTGGCTGCTCCTCACTGCAATCTGTCACTCTTCACACGAGCTGCAGCATACCATAGGCCATTGCCTGAAACTTTTTTCCCCCCAAAGCTGGTTTCTTTCCCAGGGAGGCACAGAGCAACCCTCCTCATCCTCTAGACACACTCATTCAACTGGTTCATTTCTTAGGAGAACTTTGTCATGTAATTAAGAACCATTCATCCACTAGGTAACAGTTATTCTAGCTGCTGTCACACTGTTACTCAGTTATGAATGAGGCAAGGGAGGAATTGTGAAAACAGCTTCTAATTCTACAAAACAAGCCTTAAATCTAAGATGTGTCCCATGGGACAAAAGCACTGCTGCACACTCAGCTCCTATACTCCAAGCAATTTGTAAACCAAGACCCAATCTAGACAAAATAAAGGATAACCTTCAAGTGTCCTGTTGCATGATAAATACAGGAGAATTTATCAATTTGTTTATACTTGTGTAGCATTTCAATAGCAATGATTTTGTCTACTGTATTTATACCACATCTAGTGGAAAGACAACCCAACCACTGCTTTCAAACATTTGCATCTACAGAATGAGCAGTGAAATTGTTTATTCTAGGTTATGCTCTTCACAGAACAGGATTACAAAGCAAAACACATGCCCCTGCAAAGTGACAGGACTAAATTTTCTGAATTTAGTAACCCCAAAGACTGGTCAAGAAAAGCAAAGCAGGATGATCTGAATAACACACAGATATATATATAGCAAGGTATTCATGAAGGAAAGAAGCAAAAGCTACTCTCTCAAAAGTCTTTTCTGAGGACTGTGCAGTATAACAGGCAGCCAATGTCTGAAGCTGAGCACCATGCAAGAGGAACTCACCCGATACACGTGTCATCCTGGTGGAAAAATAGCACTGCTCTAGGTCCTCAAAGTGAGCTGTGAGCCGCTTGCGTCGTGAGGCTAACGTGCTGTTATACCATGGTTGCTTTTTGGTCTAAATGGAAAGAGGGAACACTTCAGAATCATAAAGCAAGGCTTGGGTTTCATTTCAATACATGTTATTAAATTATAAACAATTATGTGAAGGCTTAGAAGTGTAAAACAACAGTAAATTAAAAATCTTGCCACTGTCAAGTTATTCTTCGGGTCATAGGTTGTAATTCTTAATTTGACAAACAAGAAAAGCTGCTTTTACACAGTCCTTGTTTCTTGAACCTTTCCAAGTCTACTAATTCCAACCTTGCATGCAGGACAGACAGCAACAACCCTTGGGGAGTCACGTCTTGCATTTATACAGATAGACAGCAGAGGTCAAAGATATTGGGCTTCCAGCTTCACAAATCAAACAGACTGTACAACAAACACATCCTAGATCCCTGGCAGAAAGCTCATTAGAAAGAGAAGGAAGTGTTTATTTTAAGGAGTTAGTTACTGGGTTATTTCTTTTGAAGCAACTCAGTAACTCTCCGTGAAGCTAAGCAAATAAGCATAGGAGCACAAGACACCATGAAGTTCAGAGGTTAATTGAAAAGAAGTCCATGAAACCCATCATTAAAGCTATTTCCTAACCTATCCAAGTAGTAATAGTGAGAGGTAAAAGCAGAGGATTGAAACTACATAGATAAGCTGTCTTCCTGAAGGAACACAGAAAATATTGTGCTTATACTGATCACTAGTAAGGAGAAGGACAATTCCTCTACTACACAGGAAGCATGAAGAGCACTTCGCTTCAGTTACTATTTAAGAAGTCTCACATACCACATGCTCAGATCTAAGGGGGAAAATTTTAGATTTGAGAACCACCAAGCTCCCTAATGAACAACGTCCCTGACCACATACAAGGTCCATAATGTCACTCAATGGCACTAACAAAACCAGCTCCACGTACAGCTCCCACTCAATCCACACAGGAGAGCAGGCTGTCTTTGTTACAACCATCAAGCAAGCCACCTAGAACAAGCTAAGTTCAGAGCCCACTTAAGTTCTTTTATACCCATATGAACAGTAAAGTAACATTTTAGGAAAAAAGCAAGCCCTAAGCAATGAAACCTCCAGAAGCTGCTTCCCACAGAAGGCCCTGGCAATATACACACTAACACTGTGACTCACGCTTGCATGTTGATGGCATCTATGGTCCATGCAGCTTGTTTCACCTTGAAAGCAACTCCTGTGTCAACACACAACTAGAACACTGGAAAGTACTCCTACCACAACACCTTCTAACGTAACTTCTCAGTTCTAGGAAATACTTCATGGAACACTTTTACAGCATCCTCCTATTACACTTGCATGGCAGCCCACAAGGACTCCAGCCTCTCTCAGCACATCAGGAGTGATTAGGTCCCAAGATGACTTCAAGCATAGAGGAGCAATCACTTCAGTCTCAACTTCAGACGTGATGTGCAATATAACCTGTGACACAATAAGCAATATAACCCAAGCCCTAGTCTGATCTGACAGATGAGCCCAGTCCACACCAAGGTGGTATAAATCATGGCAAGTATTTGCCTGCTGTGTGATTCACCTGCTGGGTCTCCAGAAGAAGATCCACCCAGTGCAGGTCTCAGGCTGGCATGTGGTGACCCAGCTGTGCTGGGAAGCAATCTGCATTAACCCATCTTCATCAGATCCTCCCTAACTAAACATTTTAAGCTGCTCATGTTTTACTCTGTCATAGAGAGTGATTTTAGTGTCTGAACTCCACTGGGTGCTCTGAAGAATCCTCTAACAACTGTAGAAAAACTTCACAGCTACGCAAAAGCTCCTTATTTCTGGCAGAAAAGAACTGCCACTAAACACCACCTGCAGAATTCCCCAGAGCTTATGTGACTTGTCCACTACTTACTTCTGAAGCTCAACTTCTGGAAGAAAACTGACCTGTAGCTTTGTGGTATATAAATTCTTCCCTAAAAACATGGTCATGAGCAATGCACAAAGTAATTATATTGAGAAAGATCACTTTATAACAGAGTGTAGATTAACGTGCTTAACTAGGACAATCATAGCAGTCAAAAATTGCTTGGCTGTGTTTTCTCCCCTTTCCTGTATTTATTTTTTATTTCTGTTTCCCAATGTTGCTTAACCAGGGAGCAGACTTCATAGAATCTCAATAAATGTTTTGGTAAAACACACATTTTTCTGAAGATTAATAGAGAAATTTCTAATTGCCAACAACATATACAGCTACAAACCAAAAGGGTCGCATGCACATACAAAAGCACATCAACTCAAAAACGTAGCTGGTTTTTCTTTACTCCATCAAATAAGACACAACAGCACTTCTACTTTATTTACCAGCTTTATATAGTTGCATGCCACGGGTGGTCCACCACCACCAGAGAGCAACAAAGGCACAAGCTGACATGAAAGCAACGAGTCAGTCTGTCCACCTAAATCAAAACTGTTTAACCTTTGTGAAGCTGTCAGCTGTGTACCAGTGTCATCTTTCCAGCCCAGCTGAATCACTCTGAACTGCAAAACTATAGTGTGCTGTTTAGCATTCAGGAAACCCTGTAATTCAGACATTTTGGAGGCTGCCTGCCAAACAGCTTCGCTGCTTATGCAACTTTTTACCCTCTATGCAAATTTATAATACAGTTTGTAAGGCCCTAACAAGGACAAACTACAAAACAGTTGTATGTTTGGAGAATTCATGCTGCTTGTTTTGAAAGTCCAAAGCTATTTAAGTCAATGCAAAAGGACAGGGATTTACCTTCCTTCCCAAACACTGCCCACCTGGCAAAAAACATCCCTTCTTCCATGGAGGAGTCAGCTTTAGGAATGCAGTCAGATGTCCAAATATATTACACCAGATTTCTTTGGTGCCATCACTGTGGACATTCATTATCATGCAGTCATTCCTACAGCTGTAGTCTTAGCTCCAGTTTATCCATATAACCAGTTAAAAGCATTTGTAAGACTCCTGTTGAGTGGTACCCTGAAGATAAATGGAGCTGTGCCTAATCTCTGCCCCAGCTCTACATCCACACTCCTGTTGCCCCTGTGCAGACACATGTATTACCTTACCTGAGAACTGCCACTGAAGCCTGGAGGCTGGCTATATTCCGTGGAATCAATAATACTACTGCAAAACCAAAAGAAATCATCTGTTTAAATCACTGCACAATCATTCTTTATCATTTTTAACCTGTTTGTTATTCCCCCCCATTACATCCTGCAGCACACTTGTCTTTGAAATTCATTTTACAGACAGGAAACACAAGGTTATTTTTTGTTTTGTTTGGGGGGTTGGGAGGGATTTATTTTTAAATACAGGGATCTTGCAGCATAATGCTGTTGCACACAATTATGTGTAGTTCAATCTAATATTTTCTAATTAGAATGCAAAAGCATATATTTTGTATGAAATATGCAGGATAAGACATTCTGAAAACAACACGTCACCATTGGTTTTCAGTTCCTTTCAAAAAGGAGAAAGTTTAGTGCCATGGCAATTGAAACAGCACTGTAGAAAGAAAAGCTAGAGGAATCAGCTTAAGAGAGACATTCCAGACATTTCTGAAAACACATGAAACAGAACAATTGATGAGACACAGAAATAAACCAAAACCAGACAGGATTACTATTAGAAAATGCTAGACCTTATATAGCTACACAGTATCTATAACATACCTTAAATCACTGTTTTGAAAACACAGTGTGCATATGCAAACTCAAGAGATCTAACTTTCAGAACTGCAAAAGGAGCTACTGACATAAAGCAGAAAATAGATGGGTCAGCATTTTTGCACATGAGCAAAATATTTAGCTCTCCCAATAAGACACCAGAGCCAGATTAAAGCACCCTTATCACTCAAATTTAAAATAGTTAAAATATATAAATATATAAATATAGTTAAATAAATATAAATAGTTAAAATATATAAAATAAAAAATTAAAAATATATAAAAGATAAAAATAATGTAATAATATAAATATATAATAGTATAAAAATATATAAAATAAAAAATTTAAAATACATATGTAAAGGTTTGTAGACAAGACCGTAATTTATTATGGAGAACACATTATAAACAACATCATGATTTATTTCTAAAAAACTCTTTAGCTCATTTCTGCTATGTCATTTGGCTTAGACAGAAAAGACACTGTCTGGCTTTGTTATTCTCAGCCTTACTTGCAGGGTAACCTTAGATTTAAGCATTGCTTGGGAATGCTAAACGTTTCTTAAAAAACAAGCTGCCAGAACACTGCTATAGGTCCTGGTTTTGTATAAGATGATTGTACCTATTAATGTTTATGTAACAGCTGCCAGAACTGATGTGTAGTCTTGACATTCTTGGTCATAAAACAAATGGTTTGGCTGAAATGCGGGTCAGGGCACCTCTAAGAAGCACGAAGCAGTGGTACTAGTGGTTCAGTATTTCTCTGAACGTTTAAAGCTTCCCTGGAGGTGGAGGGAAGTAGATATAAAAGAGAGATGATTTTTAAAGTCTCATTAGCGGTTAACGTCTAAGATGAAATACATTTGGCTTCTGTTACAAGCAAGACAAAAGCTGAAAACCAGGAAAATCTGAGGGATAAAAATCATTATTTGCTGCAAGCTATTGCAAGGGAGAAAACAGCAGAGCTGTTTAGGCATGGCTGGGGACAATGAACTTTCAAATAGAGTGTGGCTGCGTGAAATAATGAAACACATACAGCAGATCCTGCATGAGTAAGATGCTCTGCTGGGAAGCAATGAAAGAGTACTCCATCCTGAGACAGGTATAGTGGCAATTAACAGCAAAACGCATAGACTTGGAGCGTCTGGTCTCGTTTTGCTGCAGGTTGTCTGGTGATGTAAAACCTTCACGAGAGCAGACGTCATCTCCCTAACCAGAATACAAATTCAGTCATTTCTGTGCAGTGCCTGTAGCTGAGTTAACTGGAAAATGCTTGAATGTTTTCCTCCCTTTTAAAAAAAGGATGCAAATTATCAGGAAATTACAAAAGTTCCCTCTGAGTTCTTTTTTAAAAGCTGCGACATTAGGTCAACTAGAAAATTCAGCTACACTAACAAAGCATATTTTAAAAACTGGAACAACAACAGAAACACAGCAACACACAGACTATAAAACCCATTTGTTATACCCTTATGGGGTGAGAGGGGGTGCTTAGAACAAACAGAGGGGAAAAACACCCGAATTTTGATAACTGAATCAGAGTTACCAGGAAACCAGTTATTACATTGGAATCTTTCCCCAGAAACTCCTATTAGAATGATAGTTTATTATTGCCCTCACTGCCTGAATATGCAGCCGTGGAGAAGTTGCTTATTTCTATCTCCTGTTTGCAGCATTTACTGGTAGCAAAAATAGCACATGCGCCTATTCAGAAAAACCCAAAACAGAACTATTTGTTCTTTTCCCTTATTCTTCCCCTCTTGTTCTCTATTAGTATACAAGCCCAGCAATCTGCAAGGCTGTAAACAAGTGCTATGCTATTACCCAATTTAATATTTCATCATACCCTGTACAAGCGTAACAGAAAACACATGTTTATTGAAGCTGAGAATGCACTGAACACGATAGCCATACTTGGGTTTTTTTGCTAAAAACTTAGGAAGGAAGATGGGGAGGCACAGTAATCTCACATTTTGATGATGTTAAGAGTGCAGCAGAAAAAAAAAGCCACAAACAATGAAAAGAAACAGAATCAATGAAGCAAGGCTGTGATTTAGAGGAAGCAGATGAGTAAGGGCAAGTCACTGAAGACCAGATAAAACTGAACTCCAAAAGAACTCTTATTTTCTTGAACTTTAAATTAAAAGGCTAAAAAGTCTTTTTTCATCTCAGCAAGGGCCTGTGATAAACTTGTACGACTTAAAAGACACATTAATAGAATTTTATACAATTACATTTCATTAGCAGGGTGTTAAGCATGTCAGTAAGTTATATTCCAATTTAAAGATATCATTTTAATTCACTATTAATAGTGAATACAGATAGTTAACAGCTATCTGCAAGTTTAATAACATTTTAAGATTGAAGTGAAACCATTCTAAACTATAGTTGTATTTCATTCTCAGTATCTCTAAAATGCACTTAGGACATTAAATATTTCCAGTAACAGAGCTGGAAAAAAAAATCAGCATACTTTAAAGCTCCTATCAGCTGTTTTGCAGGATTCTTTTCAAGGAGGAATCAAAATTATAGTTTGAGATACTCTTCAAAACTTACATTTAATGATGAAAATAGAATGAGTTTCAAGTGATAGACCTTTCTGGAATTTAAGTTCTAGTAATTCAAATCAACTCAATTATTTCAATTATACAGAGCTATCAGAACAGTGCAGGGACAGAAGTTATAAGAGTCTGACAATGACTGATGCCTGTTCAGACACTTCCTTTAGGTACTATTTTCTCTTCAACCACTCAAGACTACTTCTTAACACAGCAACATCATTGAGAAACATAAAGGGGGTCTTCTCAAGCCAAGAGAAAAAGACAACTCAGAATGTTTAGGGGGCTTCTAGGCTACCACACCCCTAGCATGTTATACCAGAGGAAAAATCCAGAAGTTCAAGACACCCGAGATGGAATCAGGCAAGCGTAAGATCAGGCAGGAGAGCCCATGGTCTTTGCACTCGCCATAGTCTCACCCACTGCCATCTTCCAGCAGACCCTCAGGTGAAATACATCAATCTAAAGTCATAAAAATATTTTGGACGCTATCTTACATCTTCAAAAGCAAGATTGACACTAGGACATGAAATAATCAGCCTTAAAGGAATAATATTAAATTCTCAGTAGACTGAAACCAGCATAGGTATCACAGCAGATTTCCGACCCCCACAACTCTTCCACCAAAACTCTTGAGCTTAAAATGCTATTCTAGTTTTTAAACAAATAAAAAAAGTTCTTTGGGAGCTTGTTTGTTGGCTTAGCTCACACAATTTCTACTTGTGAGTACAATCCTCTCTTAAAAAAACCAAACAAATAAACAAAACAAACAGAAAGGCCTGAAGGCATTCAACATGTAACAAATTCAGCCCAACCAACGCTCAAGTTTTCCCCAAGCAGCAGCACCAGCAATCAACAAGCAATCTTTTTAATAGCCAATAATCAGAAAACCAGTAGAACCTGACAAGAATCTCATCAGCTTCACTAAACTGCTTCTTGGTAACACAGCAGTAACCCACAACAGGAAAATGCACCCGGACCCAAAAAATTAAACAAGCAGTCAAGAGCAGAGTAACAAACATTGCTCTCATCCATCCTGGCCATACTGCTGTCCTTGCCCTGTGGGCCAGTCAGAGCTTCTGGTCTCAGTGTCCAGAAATAGCATACTGGTAGGAAATCTCAGCTAATATTGCCAGGTTTCTTACCAGAGCACTGTATCTAAATCCCTGTAGAGGAGGAAATATGATCATTTTTTCCTACTTACTTCTGGGCCATTAGGTTTAGAGCTGCTAATTGCAGAAAAGGTACCAATACAGTTTTATAACATACATCAACAGATTAGAGAACTATTAAGAAGCAGGAGAGATCAAAAAACTCGACCCTGTAAATATTGGAGCTTTCTTACAACCAAAAAACACAGCTATGAAGATGTAGAGCACTTCAAACCTTGGCACATGCAACTTCGACACAGGAAGCATCTGCAACTTTATCAAGAAGCCAGACTTGCAATATTCCAGACAAAAATGCCACTAGAAAGGCATTTTATTAAATCAGAACAGCCAGCAGATAAACAGAATCAATAGGCTGTACATTTTAAATTTTGATCCTGTGAGCCCATGCTTTTAGTCATTCACACTGAGTGGGGAAGTCAGAAGACACCAACATCATACAAAGTTAAGACTTTTCATATGCCAAGCAGAACTGCCTAACATTCAGGTAGCATGTGTTTAACAGTACTATTTCATGCCATAGCAAAGGCTTATGACTCAATTTAATTAATCCACACTACATTTTAAGTCAACAGCTTTCTACCACACCTGGTTTAAAGTAAACTCTTCATCTAACTGCAGATTCAGATAGCTATTTCTTCACTTTGTTCACATAAGGTTTTTGCCAATCAAAAACAGAACAGGAAAATATTGTATGGTGCTCAAAACAACTAGTTTTGCTTGTATTCTGGGCATGCTATGAAGAGGACCAGCAAGATTAGTGGAATATGTACAGCTTGAAATCCAAGTTCTGAGTTGCAAGCTCCATACCTGTGTGAAGGTGAGGGAGCCTCAAACTGCGGCACCGTACTGTCCTCACTGACTGGGGAGTACAAGCCACTCATCTCCTGAAACAGAAAACCACGTTACAGCAGAGCTGACAACACATTAATAGTAGGCACTGTCTAATGTTCACACAGTAATTTCTGTTTTCCAAGCAGATAATCCACTGTATATACATTTATTAAACTCATCTAGAAGCCTTTACTATACTCAAAGAAATATTTATTTTCTTAGATTTCTTTTTCTACCATTACGATTCAAACTGGCTTTCAGAAGTCCTGCAACTGTAGTGCTTTTTGCCCCCAAAGGGGCAGTCCTGAAGTTCATACTCCAAAAGACAATGGATTTGGTTACCATTCAATTGTCTTTAACTCAGCACAAACTGGCAAAACAAGCAAGCTGTAACCACATTTGAGATACGTGCAGGCTTTTACTTAAAAGTCTTTATACTTGGAAGTAATGCTGGTCGTGGCAAGAACAGCCACAAGATGACAGGACAAAGGCAGTATTGTGCTCCAGACTTAAAAGAAGATCTATCAAGTCTTCCACGGGGCAAGTGCAAGGAGAAACTTTGCACATAAACTCATCTTTGTCACTGCCAGACCAAATCACTGCTGTATACCCAGTATGAGATTGCTTTTCATCTGTTCAAGAAATGGAAGCTATGCAGGATGCTGAAGCTCATTAGTTAGGGGGGCAAAGTGTTCCAGGACAACATCAACGGTGCTTTTCAAATTCCCACTAGGTGCCCATTAGTTGTAAGACAGAAAGTAGGA
Source organism: Thinocorus orbignyianus (assembly GCA_013400375.1). Taxonomy (NCBI): domain Eukaryota; kingdom Metazoa; phylum Chordata; class Aves; order Ciconiiformes; family Thinocoridae; genus Thinocorus; species Thinocorus orbignyianus. Next base: position 3,234,113 of record VXBW01003930.1, on the reverse strand, counting down.
TATTTTTGATGGGAGAGACCCCAGGCTTTAAAGGTCAGAACCAAGGTCACTACCATACAACAGATACATACCCCTGCTGCAGTCCACTGAAGTGCCTGATTAAAGACCAGAAAAGCAGGTAGCTAGATATTCTCTAAGGGATCCCACAGCTTTGGGAATAGCTTTTCTTGGATCTGAAGACTTATTTTTAGCAGTCTCAAGGAAACATGCTAAGGTGTATTTATCTCCTAAGAACTGAGAAACATTTAGGGAAATGGGTCTGAAAGATGCTGTTATCTACCAAGTTACAATTTGCATAGCAATCAGCCGAAAAGAAGTTGCAGTTGCCAATTCTATTTATATTTTGATAATTCATCAGCATGTGTATAAATCTGAAGAGCAGAAATCCAAAAGGTTTTGGGGCAGTGCTGACTGCTTGAGACAAGCAAGAAGAGAGAAGCAGACCTGCAAACTGATTACCAAGAAGCTTGAAGGGAATGCTATTTTGAGAGGTGGCAGTCTGATGCATTCCTGAAACACATTTCCTACTCCAAGATCAAAACAAGAGAATGATTAGAGAAAAGAACCAATCAGGAACTTAAGGACTCAATAAGGACAAAAGGATTTGAGAACTGATGGGTTTACAAATACCTGGAGAGTAGCTCTTAACAAAAATCTCTTGAGATCTCCACCAATAAGGAACTAAGACAGTGATATCAGGAGCCAGCAGACTGCTTCTGTTTTGACATGCAGCAGGAGCTGGTACTATTCCTACCCAGCCTCTGTATTACAGCTCTCTTGCACACTCCCCCAATACATCTCCATCTGGAGAGTGGCAAACTGCTAAGGTTTAAACAGCCTATGAAAATAGCCAGAACATGGCAACACACCTAAGTTCTAAGTTATGATTGATACACCAGCTGTTGATCTCTAGCAATTATTCTAAAATACTTACTACCACCACAAACAGATTGAAAGATATCATTATATATGAGCTAGTTTCAAAGTCCCCTCTTACCAACCTGCAGCTCGCAGGCATCACCTAAATGAACAAATTAAAGAAAGACCATCACCTGTTCATTTTCCCATCACTGACTCAAATGCTATAAATTTAACACAGCAGCCCCACAGCAAGGCAGACAGCTTGATGAAAATGAAAAATTGCCAGAGTCAGAACAGTGTCTGGGCACCTCACCTCTACTCGTTTAATATCTTCTTCCAGAACACTTAGCTCCTTCTGGATCTGCTCCAATTGCTGTGGATAAGAGAATGAGAGAAGTCTAAATCAATCTGCACTGCACCACCACCAGGACAAATTACAATCTTTTCAGAAAGGAACCTGAATTATCTTAACTAGTGTGCTACACAACTCAAAAATCACTAGGCAGGAAGTTCATACACATATTAACATAAGTTAATCTGTAAGATAACACAGACCACATTCAAGACATAAAACTGTCGTTGTGAAACAGTACAAAAATGAACACAAGGTATTTCGATATCAGTCACAAAGAGACTGACATTATTCAAACTAATACATTTATGCTCTGACATCTTCCATGCAAAGTGTAACTGGTTTGCAAACACTGAACATAATTAGAAAAAAACCATCATGAATTAAACAGTGATCATTTCACTCTTCAACAGAGGATTAAATGCTTTGCTAAAAGGTATTAAGAGTATTTCCCATGCCAGCACTTCACCCCCCAATAGCCAATTTAAAGTTACTGGTAAAATTTTCAGATTGGAAAACACCTTTTAGAACCAGGGACATATGCTCCAGGCACCAAGTAAGCACCACCAAGAACATCTGACAAGCTGTTCCCAAAGACTTATTCCCTCAAGTTCTTAAGGTTGATCCTTTAAGTGGCAGAAAGTTTTGCTTAAAAAACACTCACCACTTAAATCACTACTACTGATCAACATTCCAAATGTCTGTATGCTCTGCTTTAAATAATTCCCTATTTTAACTTACCTTTTCAACACTAAAAAAACTTCTATCTCAGAAGACAGGCGAGGAAAGGATTGCTATGTCCACACCTATTTCTAACATGGCTGCTTCTCCCGTGGAATGAGATGGCATTGTATTTATATCCTAATCTCTCTGCTCTGAAGGTTTCAGTTTATATTTGATTTGAGTCACAGACAGCACAAGTTTAGTTTAAAACTAGACTGCCACAGATAATTTACAAACTACTACACCATAACAGATAAATCCATTTTCACTTGCAACACCTAAAGCAAGAATGGCAGCTGGTGCTATAGCTCCAAGATTAGTGGTAAAGTTAAGTGACACTTCCACAGCACGAGTCCTGCCTGTACTCAGCTCTAGCAGACAAATACCATTAGTCCCCTACCTTCATAAATCCTGCTTAAAGAGAAGTTACAAAAACACTTGGAAGTTCCAGAATGACAGCAAGGAAAGCAGCTATTCTACAATGTACTGACTTACAGTCAAACTGGACAACAGAAAAATAATTGACTGGTGTCACCATCACAAACAGGAAACCTTTTATAGCAACAAAAGCAGAGACTTTTTTTACTGGATAGCTTTTATTAACTACTGCACTGAAGTCAGAAGTACAAGATCTAGGACTTCATATTCTAATTCTTCCTTCTAGTTACATTATGGCAAACAACTTGAACATACCATACACTTACTTGATAGTAGCAAGTCTGAAAAACTATGCAAGTGTGCTTCATGCTTACGTTAAGAAAAGTCTTCTCATACTGTCAGTATCAAATGAATTGCTAATGCACACACTGAGATTTTTTTTTAGTAGGTTGGCTCAAGTATTTCATGGTTTAGCTTTAATCTTTCAAAGACCTTAAATCAGTCCACATTCATACCAATTAAACTTTGAAAAATGAGACTACTGATTTATAATTACCAGCCATTGAGGGACATTTAAGGAAAGTTAGATGAGTTATAGTCCTTGCAGCCTATCCAGATTTATGGGCCCTTAATTTGATTTTCACTATGTTGGGCACAGAAAGCAAGCCAAGTCCTGTCCTGATGATGGGCAGAATCACACCTGTCAAACTTCAGATTAAGTCAGCAAAACCACTTAGAACGAACACTGAAATGTATGCTAAAATAGAAGCACATACTATAAACTCTTCTCGGACACAGATGCTTTTCCAGAACTGAAGAGGCCCATGTGGACAAATAGAAGGCTTCAATTCAGCAGTTAAGCCTCCACTGAATGAAGTACGCTAAGTTGGTGTATAAAGTTCTGGTCCCCCATTACACACTAATATTAAAGAATTGTGACCTCAAAACAGCTTCTGCTTCTTATGAGCTCTGGAAAAGGGTTTTCAGACATTCAAGTCAAGAAGCTACCACAGAAAGAAACACGGGCTCTCATATCATTCTTTTCAGGTAAATTTTCAGATCCAAATCCCTTTTACAACCACAAGGCAGTTCCCCCCAGAACTCTAGTTTAAGTCTGAAACTTAGACACACATACAAAGAGTTCTTCAAAGACAACTCCTAGCCCTAGACTATGTGGATGAAAGGAAATCCCTGTTTAGAGCTGCTCAGAGACAGAAATGCCACCATGCTACTGAATTTCTGTATTAGACTCTTGGGTGGAAATATTAATTTATATTTATACAACACTAGACACCAGGTCATGTTCAGTTTGATTTCAGTTGGCTATCTACTAACAAGCATAGCTGGTCACAGTGTTGAGGTTTCATCCTCGGGCTTCCCGTTTCTCCTGGACAGAGAGCCCCTCAGGATTCAGCGACTTCATCCTTTGTGTTTGTACAGCACAGGCTACAAGCAGTCCTGACTGGATCTCCTGGTGCCAGTTCTAAATGCTTGCAAAAAACTAAAAGCTCAGAGGCTCCCAATGCTACAGAGGGCATAGAAAAAAAACAGCTTAGAAAAATGCATTAAGGGAAGCAGTCATATGCCTTTAACTGCCTTTCCAGTTCTCAAAAAAGCACAAGCAGAGAACAGCAGAAGTTATTTTCTACAGAAACACTGTGAAATCACCAACAGTATTCCACTAAGCAGCTTAAACAGAGCATTCACACTTTTGAAACCTCACAAGTCACATTTTGTTCAATCGCATGCTGTCAAGGCTCCAATCCAAAACCCTCAATGCATCCATCACAATACACACTGCAGACCAAGACAAACAGACAAGACTACTACCAGAGGGAACAACTTTTTTCTCCAGACACATGTAGTCATTGCACCAACCAGGAAAGAGTAAAAAATATAGTCTGTCCAGCTGAGGAGGCTAATTCAGGTAGTCTCTGGAGATAATCTCTCCATTCTATCCCACAACTTCATCCATCCAACATGATATCTTCCTACTTCTTGCTCTTCCATAAACCTCTGCTCTAACAAACTTGAGTGTAAACTTAAGTATCAACAGCTGAACCTCTCCTAAAAGTAGCCAGTTAAACAAATTTCTTACTGTAGAACTCAATACCTCAAAAACAACTCTACAGCAAGTAAAATCGATGTTTCTCTGGAAACACGCTGGAAATCTTGACTGTCTCTAGGTTTTCCTTCCGTTCTTGCTTCAGATACGGAGCCTGTTACAACACACAGGGCAACTATAGCAAGGAAGTCATCTTCAGATTTTAAAGAGATTTCAACCTCTTAAATTAATTGCAAATCTCACTAATTTTGACGTAACACTTCACTGTTAAGTCTTTGCATGAGCGGAAAAAGGAGTGAGGATTCTTTCTATGTGAAGACAAGAACACTTGAGCCTCCACAAGTTACTTTCATCAGTGAAACATGGCATCCAAGCCTTTCAGACACATGGGCAGTCTATCTATAACAAATGTATCTGCAGGGAATATCTCCTCTCTGATCAATACTTCTTCTAAATGGTAAATTCTTCTTCTTAACTGAAGAGGAGCTAGCAGAAAAGTTTGCGAACAGCATCCTGGTTGAGCTGTTTACAATACAGAATTCCTAAGGGTAGAAGGAAGGAGATGCTTGGCTGATCAAAAACGTTTCATACCTTGAATTCTCCACCCTTTAAATCCTCCAGTTTGAGTTGCAGGAGTACTGCTTTGAAGGCTCACTGGTAAGGTCTGATAGAAAAGTGTCACAAAATATCTGGGGCAGGGAACAAAACTGTCTAAACATTTAGGTTAATTGCCTTAGAGTTTAATACATCACTGTACACGTTGCTTAGCTCCTGGCAGGTTGCTCCCTCGTTTTCTTTGGAAAGGCCTCTCCACTGCAGTAAGGCAAGTCAGCTATTATACATTGATGTTTACATGACAATCTCTAGCCTGCTGCTCATACAGTAGCTGTATCCCTGGCTTATCACTGCAGTCAAAGCTCACGTATCATATTGAGCAGATTAGAAATGCAAATAGATTTAAAATACCAGTTATTTAAGTGCACTGAATAGAAAAAGCTATTGCTATAGCTATAAATTCACCTCAGGAGTCCTGGAATGTAATCAAGACTATATGACAACATAAGAGCATGACTGATTTCTATTTCTGTCACCTCCTCTTGCTTACTCATTAGTTCATCCATGTGTGTATGCACAGAACAATAAGACTTGACAGGTGAAGCGATTAACACAAGGTAATGACATCCCCGGAGGATTCATGCTTATAATTCCCTGCAATTATCCCACAGTAACTAATAACCTCTCTTCTTTTTAGTATTTAATATGCTCACAATATGGAGTAAGTGAAGACAGCTGGATAGATACATACATCTGAGGTTGAATAGAACGACGATGATTCTGAAATGCTGAGCAGGCATCCAGTGCAGCAAACCTGAGACATCTCAGGATTACTTCTGCCTCAGGATGTCTACCAGATGAAACCAGCTCCCTTGCATTAGCACACATGAAAGAGGTCTTGTTTGTTAGATATGAGAGACTTAATACCACATTATTAGAAAGAAAAAACCCAGAAAATGTAAGAATGAAGTGACAGCTGCTAAGAGAAGCATGAATGCATTTTAGGGAATATCACCTGTACGCTGCAGAACTTGATTTGTGGTACTAATTGTGAAGCTCAGTATCCTCCTTCAGTAACCAATAGCGCTATTTCTCTGGAGTAGCACCATCAGTCAGCTGAGCTAACAATGTTTTACAACAAATTATATACATGCATGGTGGTGTCTAACTTCATTTGGTAACATACATATCCTCACAAGGCAATTAGTAAGGTCTCCTTCCAAAGTAATGAGAGGGGCTCTTTTCCCTATAAAACTAGTGAAATATTGGTTTTGCTTGTTTTAACAACTATCAGTGCTCTTTACAAAGTGTTCAAGATGAAAGAAATGCAATCACATAAAAGTAAACAGTTAAGCTTGCAAAAGTATTTAATGTCACACAGATAAGGTAACAGCATTAGAACTCTGGCATGAAATATGAATTTAAAAAAAAACAAACACACAAGTTGTTGCATTTGGTTTCCCTTGAAAACAGTAATAAAAAACCCAAAGTCAAGTATTTTCATTATTAAACTTGACCTTCCAGACTCCTTGGATCTCTGATTTAAGAGGAGACTGCTGGATCCAAAAAAAAAAAAAAAACAAACAACAAAATCAACTGGAGAGTGTGCATTCAATTAACTGTGCACACACATGGAAAGGCACACAGCCACAACTAGTATGCCTTAGAGACAATCAATTATTGCAGATGATCAATACATTTCTCCCCTCCAAAACTCTTATTTTGTTGAAAAATTATTTTCAAGCTTTAGCCATTTGTTTTCTATATTTTTTTCAAAGTAGGAACAATTTTTCAATTACTATTGCCAAGGATTTGGGTTTTTGCCACACTGTAATAGGTCAAAAAGAAAACAAAATATAAGACTTAAAAAGAAAAAGGACTTGCAAATACTTTTGTGCAAAAAAAAAAAAAAAAGACAGTAAATTTCAGCTTGAAAGATCAATGTTTTGGAAAGTTATGAACACGTCAAAACAGAATATCTAATAGAAACTTCTGCAGGTGCTGAACCTCACATTTATCTTCTAGAGAAATGATGAAAGTGCAAGAAAGAGGCATTTGTCAAAATACTTGACTACAGTAATATTCTGAATTCTTAAGTACAAGTCTATAAAGATAGGGTTTTCTTCTAGATATGAACCCCCTCCAATAAGCTCAGAAGTCTCTATTTCATAAAGGCAGGAGAAAAAAGCCCACAAAACTTGACTGAAGCAAGCAAGAAGGGCTACATAGGGTTAATCATATGCTCTGAACAAGTTTTTATAACCTATTATACAGGTGCACTAACTCTAAGGCAATATCTGTATTAACTAATAAAGTATCTACTCTCCATGTAACAACTTACAGTACGCAATAAAACCTGTTAATAAATGTAATAAATAATATTCAAAGAGGCATATTAGAACAAAAAGTTACCCAGCAAAATTATAATCCTTTAAATATTTAAGCAAAAAAAAAATGAAACAAACACTTTAGTCATAAAAAAGAAAAAGCTTCTTCTGTGTAAGAACTTAATGTTACAGCCATGGTTTACTGAGTGAAATTGCCATTACTCTGCAATCATCTTTACTAGAAGCAGGTTTGAATTAATAAAGGAAAAAAGGTAGCATTCCTCCACATAATAAAGCCTGTTCATCTGACTTACTGCTATGGAATGCTTCTGTGATATGCTGCACAAGGTCCATGTGTGTTTCTTGAGTTCCAACCTTATTTTTTGATGCTGTAATAGGTGAATCTAAGAGAAAGTAAACTTCGAAGCTCTGACAGCCTTCCCTGCTTTACCCCATTAAGGTGGCCCGCTAACCCCCTCTTCTCAGTTTCCAAATGAGCATGTCAGGTCTTCTGCAGCATGGATACCTCTTCACCACCAGCATATCCATGTCCTTTCATAAAAGGTAACTCCTCTACCATCCACACAGAAAACTCCCTCCAGAAAGGGGTACTTATCACAAACTCCACCAGCTACAGGGAGGACAACCTCGGGGCTCACTAAAAAGGACAAATGGCTATAACTTGATTGCTGAAGACAGATTTTGACATCTTTCTGAAACTATACTAATGACTGGTCTATATTCTCCATGCTTCTACCCACTGGTTCTCATCTTTCTTATCCTTATCCACTGAAAAGTACCATTGCTAGCTAGTCTGACAAGCTCTCATTTCCCTCAAGAAAACCAGCAAGGTCAGACACTACCACTATGGCAAGGACAGAACTTGTGCACAAAAGCATTTTGAGATGTGACAGCCTTCATTTCACATTAGAATATAAAGGGGGGGTAAGAAATAACATCAGAGGAAGTCTGGGCAACAGAGGGAACACATAAGCAGCAACAGAGAGGATCTGAAATAAGCTATGTGTCCCAACAGGCTTCAGGATGCTCCCAAGGCTGAATTCAGAGGATATGCAGCCAAGATTAAGTTCCTTTAGCCTTACAAGTAATGATATCCTTGTATATTATTACTAAAGCAAAGGGCAGATACAAATGAGATGCAAAAGGATTCCCAGGTGCTGAAAATCAGAGTCGGGGGTTGAACACGTAGTCAGTATGCTATGGTATGTTCAAATCCAGAAGCTATGTGATTTCCCTTCCCTTCATCCTTTCCACTCAGCACATGCAAACTCAAGTAGGGATCAACAGACCCTCCTTCTGTGAGAGTTGTTCTAACTCATTTTCAGTCGGGTCAGCACTGACTTTATGGTACTGCCCCAAACACCCTTGCACTTGAGTCACTCACCATAGGACTACCCTAGCTAAGCAGCATGTGAATCTCCTGAGGCACCTACTTCTCAATTCACCTCCTAAACAAAGGCAGCATTATCAGGAAACTTCCCCAATATCTTAATGGTGCCCCAAGCTTCATTGGGATCCAGTGCAAGGCATTTAATGAGTGACAACGACCAGAGACTGTGTTAGTTCTTCAGTGAAGATGAGTCAAGCTCTGAAATTCCCTGCATAACACTAAATATTACAAATAAGAAAGTTAAAGTTCTAAATCATGAAAGACCATGTCTGTGATTATGGAACCCTCTCTCATTCCTCAAGACACTCATTTTGAGACAAATAATGAAAAAGCACCACAACAACAACTTCACTCCTTCCCCATCTTCTAATTTTCCTATCACAGAAACCAAATACCTTGTTTCAAGAATTTGATGTAAATTTACAATTGGGGAATCTCTATCCACAAGTTCCTTTCTTCCCACATGCTTCACTAGTGTGAAGGAGAAAAAAAAAAAAAAGGAAAGAATTAAAAATTAAAGTTGTAACATTTAAAGATTGATTCCTTGAAACCCATGTGTCCTCTGCCTGAGATTTCCCCAAAATATCAGCCAGGCTAGCACATCACTTAGAGAAATTAATTGGCAGAAAGCAGCAGACAACACCTCACCCACTGAAACACAAAGCAAGTTACCTCTCGTTTGTTTCTCCTGGCAACTTTAAGAAATTCCATAAGGATCTGCAATTGGGCAGCATGGGACTCCTGTAACACAGAAAATAAAAGAGTGTAACTCATATATAAGAGAAATAAACATTCATTTTATACACAGAAATCCACACTAAGCACAGAAAGAATACAGAGGAAGAGAAAATAGCTTACTAAGGCAGTTTTAAGAACGGTAGTTTTGCTTTGCCTCAGAGGTTTTAAGGTTTTGTTTGCTTCGTTACCAGTTTTCACATGAAGGCAGGAACTGTTATAACAGCTTTTGCTTGTGCGTGACTGAAGACCTATTAGTAAGTTGAACAAGGCTTTTTTGACTGCATCTGAAACTATTTTTAGAATACAGGTTCCTCACAGAGGTAACTTCTGCCTTGGAAGATTATTAGCATCCACTTTGTTATTAGCATACTAAAGCATGAAGTATCTATATAAAACACATGTGCCCCAAAATTAGTATTTGGGTTTATGTAAAGAGATTACTCCTGAAGATTCCTCCAGAGCTGAAGACAACAATAAAGTTGTGAAACTAAAACATCCGTTTCCAATCTTTCCATAACAGGTCATCTACCTCAACCATCAGCTTAATATTTTCAAGCAAATCAAGAACTTGACAGGGCAACATAAGAGAAGCTCAAGAAGAAAGAGAAATAAAACCTATATTCTAGCAGTAATATAGCTCTAATGCTATCCCAGGACTTTTAGACTTATTTTCACAGCCTACCAAAATATTTACTATTGATTTACTATTACTACTAAGATTGTGAACACACAGTCAAGAAGAATCAAGACATAGGACCACACAGAATCCACTGAAGGTAGATGGTACAGGACAAGTAAAGAGATTAGGATGCAAGATTACTACTTTTTTTGAGATAATTTTCTTCCTCCCAGACCCTGTGATGATAGTGAAAGTGAAGCAAGTAAAACTAGATAGTGTTTTTAAATTGCTCTGTGCCAGGTTTTAGTTTTTTTAAGACCTAGTATCCTTAAAAGATATTCCTGCTCAGAAGCACCCATACACTCAGTATGCCACCCTTGTTTCAGATTTGTCACAAATGACACAAAAAGACTTAAGAGAATAAAAGAGGTTTTACTCTGAAGTTAGTAACAATATTCCCACATCTTCACTGAGCCACAATAAGAAGTTATGTACAAGTCCCAACACAATAAAATAAAGTAACAGTTTTGCTAGAAGCCAGTAAACACTTGTGTTACCTTACTTCCACCAGAAACACAAGTTGCTTAGATATTGATTCTGCAAGAGCAAATAAGGTAAGCCATTCCCAGAACAACTTTTCCTCACCAGTTTTAAAGCACCATCGTAACACACCCTCCAACCCTAAACTCACTAGACCAAATTTTGTAATCCAGCTTAATTTATAGGGTCTGGCTTTCATAACTGGAAAATGGTCACTTGAGACCCACAGCACAGTTCTCGTGGATTTGGCCATTCTATCCCAAACCAACTATATTTCAGTTAAGTCATAGGAACATACTGTATAAGTCTTCAAACCAGCTTTGTAAACAGAGCATCTGAGCTATTCTTTCAAGCAGTAAATACTAAAAAAGTTTTCAGGGATGGCAGTCATCCAGGTTCAATCAGTTCCAGTAGAAGCTAGGTGGTGTAATATTTTTTCACTTGCTCATTGAGTTTATTCCTCAATCTATATTTTGGACTTCTTCATGCTTATTACCAAGAAAGATCTGACATTTACTTGCAACAGTCAATTAGCAGACATCTTCACATGCATTTCCCTCTTCTGCTAGTCACTTTCTCTTACCCTTTTCTGTTTTCCCTTCTTGTTTATACAACCCTGCCAGCAGCAAGGCTACAAGCATATTAAGGGTGTCAGGGCTGAACCGTTAGTTTGCTACAGAGGTCAGTGAGATGGCCAACTTGTCAATACCAAAATACAAGAGAAAGTTCAGAGCAACAATTTTGGCAATGGAAACTTACTTCAGGAAGTAAAAGCATGAAAGCAAAAAACCAGCTAACTAGACAATGGTGTCCATTTAAATAAAGAAAGAGACTTCTTACTGCTTCCAACTGCTTCTTCTTTTGCACCAGCAGCTCCAGCATCAGGTTGACATTGGCCAAGTCAAGATTGTCTTGATCAGTTCCCAATAAATCCTGAATTATCTGCCACCTATGGCCATTCTAGAAAGAAAACAAGAGACATGAGAGACACTGAGTTCAAGCCATCCAGAGCTACATCCAGCAACAGATATTAAAACAAGACTGCAGTATTTCATCCCTCTGTAAAAATTTCAAAACAATTTTCAGGAATCAGAATTCCCAGTTCTCCCACATGTAGAGGATATAGCTCTTCTGTCCTACTGGGTAACTGCTTATCTTATCTGGAAGATATTTGCACTTTATGAGCACATAGCTGCTGCTGGGAAGAGATTACTTCACAGCCACAATTTTATCTGATTTGTGCCCTAGTTTCTGAGAACATGTTTCTATAGGGAGAAAGAAAAAGTTTATCCAAGCTTAGATGGATTAAATCTATCTGAAATACTGGTAAGTGACAAAACCTTTTAATTTTTTTAACTGATAAATCCCTCATGCTTAAATTCAAATGGAAGAAGGTAGTATCAGCTTATTTTTTTTCTATTCTCACCTCCTACACTACTTCTCTTAAGAGTATTTTCATGGAAAACATGAGAGGAGGAAAGAAGATGGAGCTCATCAGGGTGATCTTCTCATTCAACCTGTTAAAGCTGAGAACAACTCCTCAGGGAGCCAACACACTACCACGCAGCCCATTCTTACCCACAGGCTGTTTGCTCTTCTCTTTGTCAGTGAAAGGTAAAAAAAAAATATTTTTTTTAAACACAGGAAAATGTGAGTAATATATTAATGCTAATACAGCCTTACATTAAAAAGCCTCAGGAACCAAAAGGAAGAGCTGAAAGATCTTTAGGTCTTCTACAAAACCAAGCTGGATTAAAAAAATCCTGTACTATAAAAGCTATGACATTAGATCAAAATATTTAAGTTTGCAAGAACTAGAAATGCATCCAACCTAAACCAGGCATTTTCTAAGCTGTTTGTATTGACTAGATTAAGAGAAATAAAAAACACATCAATACAGAACACAACTTCTTACACAACTCTCAACAGGACCAGTGGAAACCACAGAGGCAAAAACTCAATTTCAATCTGGAACAATAAAAGTGTAAGTCTTGTTGACTTGCTTAATTTTAAGTCAAAACTTTAGCATACTAATGTACTAGGTAAGTGTACTACTGCTGAACTACTCAGAAGGTTTCAAAGGTGCCTTAAGACAAATTCATGACCAAGAAATGATGCACTTGCTGCAATGTGTCTTGAATGACTTCTCTTAATACCAGAATACAAGAGAACAGGCACAACAGCAGAGTTTCTCTTCTTATAGATGTCACTATTTTTCATTTGCTGCCAAGACACAGCACCATTTGAAATCACAGTAGATTTCCACTTACTGGTAGCCATCTAACATGGATGCATCTACAGGCATAGTTTTCAAAGAATTTGGGAAAGGAGTGGTGTTGACACACTGATGTTTTTGACCATTGCTAAGCTCTCAAGGCCTTTTCTGCTCCTCGCCCCACCAACCAGAAGGCAGGGAGTACACAAAAAGCTGGGAGGAGACACGGCCAGGACAGTTGACCTGACCTGAACAAAAGGATATTCCATGCCATGTGACATCATGCTCGTAAATAAAGCCAAGGGAAGAACATTTAATGGAGCCCTGCTTTCCTAGAGATGGTTGAACACTTTCCTGCTGATGGGAAGTAGTGAAGGAATTCCTTGTTTTGCTTTACTTAAACCATCTTTATCTCAACTCACAAGTTTTCTGCGTATTTTTTCCCCAATTCTTTTCCCCATCCCACCGGGGAGGTACCAGGAGAAGTGAACAAGTAGCTGCATGGTCCTAGTTGTCAGCTAGGGTTAAACCACAACACTGACAAAAACAGGGGCTCCATGATTTTTGATATTAACGTGCAACTTTTATTACACATTATAGAGGCTAAAGAAACCAGGCACAGCAAGACAAGTATGCAGGTTTCCTGGTTCATGTCATATATCCTTTTTTGACAAGAGCATGGACTGATGCTGTATCAGGCTTTTCATGAACTGAGAACACAGATCATGCTCTGATTCTGTGGCATGAAGCAAATCTGGAAGATATTCAGGCAGTTTTATCTGGAAATCAAAGCCAGAACACCAGCACTCCAAATGCATCCTTCTCCCTCTTGTGGTTGCTATCAGTGTTACTCAAATTTACCTGCAGAACACAGTTTCTCACATGTGCCACGGGATTGTCTGATCACTTCTAATTATGCATTATTCTGCTGTAGCTGTAATTTCCAACACTGAATGAAAATTACTACCTTTAAATAAGTGTGCTTCCATGGATAGTTTCCCAGGTTATATTCAATACATCATATGACACTCAGCTATGCTAACACAGTTTGCCTCCACACACTTCCTGCTGGCAGGAAGAACGAGAGTTAACAAGGTTGAAGGTATCTAGTGTCACTGATATTAGTATTATTCCCTCAAAGTAAGTAAAAGCATCAGCTCAACAGTATGATTTCTTCTAAATTAAGCCACATAATGACACAATTGCAGTACAAAACCATTAAATAAGTATAAAGTAAAAAAGTTGGAACATACGGTGCTACTCACTGAATGGTCCAGTTTGAGTCTTTTCTCCTCAGATCTTTGCTTCTGTTTAAGAATAAGTTCATTGACTTAAAAGAAACAAACAGCATGTCAGAAGTGGATTTAAAGTTCACAAGAAAGAATGTAAAATTCTACTTCAATATCTTTACTTCCGTTATTAATTCCACAATAAATTTATCAGCAATTAAAACAGGTGTCTCCATTTTTGCCTTGTCAATTTATTCCTTGATTTTTTTTGTATAGCATATAAAAGATTTTTAAAAAATAAAAATCAGCAAATGCAATGCCAACACATTCCCCAAATTGCTTCAGTTCCTTTTTCTAAGCACCCACAGTTCCCTGACAAAATTTTTCAACGCCAGTGTAGAAGTGCATTCCAGATTAGTATGAGGGAGAGAAAACACTGATTTACCACATAAAAAAGCACAGCCAAATAGAACAATTTTGTTCTTTTAATCACTGTGTGTATTTTTAAAGATAAATTTTTACCATTGTTTTATTTCATACTAATTTAGTGAGTGATGTAAAGACAAAAAGGCAACCCCAGCCTTCCACACACATATACAAGCTCTTTCAGTCCAGATCTCAAACCCCTGAATGTAAGTGTATGGCAGCAATGTTCTATGGCCTAATACATCCTCCAAGACCTGCCTCAGCACCACCTTCAGCACAACATGCATTTGTCTAAATCAGGGTGCCCCTGTCTGAAGCATTCCTGACTAGTGTAGCTTTTAATCTATTTAATATTAAATGAGTATCACAGCACATGAAATCAAGATTTGATTAAGTTTTGATATTTCACACTAATGGTTCCCTTTGATCTTTTCTCCCCATAACAAAGTTCTAAACTCTATTTCCGGTTAGGAGGACCTCCTTCTCCTGTTTAAGCAGCAATCAATCAGGATTGCATACATGATGTATATGAATAGTTTTTCTGTATGTGATTTACACACAAACTTACACTAGTTACTGCAATGAGATCTATGCAAACTAGTACAATACGTAATTCAGCCTCCCCACTTCACAAACTGGGTACAATCTTGATTATTAGATAGATAATAGTACAAGAAAACAGAGGTACATAGAGACATTAAAATCTCTAGCCATCAGAAAAAACATCTTTGTTTTGCTTTTTTTTTGGTATGCAAACAGCAGCAAGTCAGTCTTACTACTGTAACTCAGCACACAGAGCCACTGGAGGCAGTGGAGTATTAACAATTTATGCTACTAATCACTTTTTTGTTTTAATAAAAAACCAGTTGACCAAAGGACTGATGTCTGGATTTTATTTTCAATATCCAAAACTCAGTTACTTATAGGATGACTTTACAAGTGCCTGCCTTCCTTAACAGTTAAAAGGCTTCTCATACAAGCAAGCCTATAGAGCTCACCTAAGAAGTTGGGATAAAGATGATCTATGTTGTCCACAACATAGTTGCATTTGGGACATCTGTTATTGTCCTCCAAGCTCTGGTGAATACATTTATAGCTGTTGAAAAACAAAAAGCAGTAAGAGACAAAACAAGTAAGCAAACATGAAGGAACAAAGCATAAGCCCAAGGTAAATAATATCAATCTCAGATAACCTATACTTCCTGCTGCCAGCACGCAGCTGTATTGCCAAGATCCTACAGGGGAGTCAAAACATTCCAATACTAACTCAGTGCATGCTACAGCAGAAAGACAGCAAGGTCTCCTGGCAAGGATTACAAAAGGTATTCAACTACTTCACTCTTATTTCCCTGAGGATTATGGCAATGTGGATACATCAGCCACACTTCCATCTCAAATTTATGCCCCTCTTCTACAGGTCAAGGTAATGAACAGGCTGCATTATTCAGAAGCAACTCTTCTAGATTAGCCAAATACCTATCAAGCAACATAAAAAGCTATGCACTTCGTGTAGTCAAGCAAAGAAGAAATACCTTCACCAACTTCTCTTACTACCCTCCACCCCTGGCTGCTGTTCTTACCAGAAGTGAGCTCAGAGGTGCTCTCTGTTGAGCTGGTAGCTATCTGAGGGACAGTAACTACAAGATGAGCTTCAGCATCAAGTTTGTCCTGATTTGAGGTAAAATGAACCAATTTTCTGGTTTACAATTTTACTTTCTTAGCTGGGCCTCTTCTAACTAAACTGAAATTAACAGCACACTGTTCAGAGAACTGTTTTGTCTCAGTGATAAGGCACAATTATACCAAGGAACAGTATGCAGACAGGCCCTTGCTTATCCTTATTGCTGGAACAACCAAGGTCAGGTAATTTTGTTATTTGCCCCACTGGAGGGTTGGAAGCAGAAAAGCATCAAAGGATCCCACCTGCAAGGAGGAGTGGACAGGACAAGTGACTCAAAAACTGACCAACAGGGTATTCCATCCCATCCGCATCATGCTCAGTATAAAAGCTGAGGGATCAAAGGGTCAGGCACTTTTTTCTCTTTCTTCAATGGCCGACGGAGGACCCTGCCTGTTCGTTTGCCTTTGATCCTGATCCTGAGTGTTCCTGACTCCAGACCTGGAATCCAGCTCCTGTCGATCACTGAGCCCAGCCTGGGACTGTTGCCTGCTAGTTACGTGGTCGCCATCCTGGGAGCTTGATACAGTTTTGTATATACTGTATATTTTTAATTTTCTTTATTTTAAATTTTTTTTATGATTCATTATATTATTATTTATGTTTTTATTAAAGTAGTTTAGTTTTTTTAAAGTCTGAATCTCTTTAATTTCTTCCTCTCCACTTTTTTTCTAAAAGGGGGAGGGGAGAATCATCTGTCTTTTCTGATTTGGTCAGAACCATGACAAAGTTTAAGCATCTCACTAAGAACCCAGCTTCATGTTCACTGCTGGTAAAGACACCATGTGACAATATCATTCTGTTATCACAAAGATTTTGAGTGCTCCTCATCTTGGACTTTAAAAGTTACAGATCACAGGGATACAGTGGTAATATAAAGCCCAGAAAAATCAGCTGTTATCTTACCTATTGCTGCTAATTGCATTTTTGAAAGTTAACTGAATCTGCTGCCTGAGGAAGTGCTTTATGTTGCTAAAATATTACTTCTTGTAAAAGGTAGGCGATTTATCTCTAGTTAACAGATACCATAGAAGCATAACATACATGAAATATTAAAACATCATGGTTCAACATGTATTCCAATCCCTAGTTGAGAGGAGAAGTACCATAGAGTTCCATACCTGCCCCTGGAGGATTTTTGTACTTGTGCATGAAACATTTGCTTCTCATCTCAAAGATAGTACACTGAAAAATAAGTGGACTCCGGGCCAGTTCAATACAACAGAACAATCTGAAGCATATCCTCTCTTAGAAGGTTTAAGGCAATTGCAATAGGCAGTGTGCAAGCCACTCAAAATTGTACATGGTCTTGCAGAAAGGCAAGGAGCACTGCCCAACATCAACAGTCACTCCCATGACCTCCACAGGGGTGGATCCACTTTTTCAGGAGGAAACAGACATCTTCCATTTCCAATAAAGAAAAGCTGACAAACATTCATCACACACAGATGTGGCACTTCAGGGCATGTTCCTGGTGGCTGATATTGTAGGGGCTTTTTGTGTGCGTATGGTTGGACTATCTCAGAGATCCTTTCCAACCATGAAGATCCTGTGATGCTGGGTACTGGATTCTGGCAGCAGTTCACAACCATTTTATCTCCTTACAGAGAAAATACACTGGCACAATATTTTGTTTTAAACACTAAGACGACTTTATTTAATCTAATTTGTACCCATCTTTAAAATTTTATTTCGACCTCTTTCTTCAGTGCAAGGACAGAAAAGTAATAAAAACTCAGAAGGAAAGGGATTCACAGCAACAGTCCTCACACACTGTAAGATATGGCCATTTTGTGCAATACAAAGAAGTCTTACCAGAAGCTGTGTCCACATTTCGTCATGTAGGCTTCTTCAATCATATCAAAACAGATAGGGCTGAAAAAAACAAAACAAAAAATATCAAAAGAATTGTTAAATATGTTAAAAAAAAGGAAGGAAAGCATTAATTCATGGCAGCCACCTAATCACTCTTGGGTAGTATTTTCTGTTTGTAAAATGAAAGGACACACTAAGTACAGCAGCAACCAGGCAGTATAAAGATCAAAAGGGCAACAACAGTTCTTTGAACTCAGAATAATACTGAAGTTTGCTACAATGAGAAACTAGGTAAGTGTTCATTCCTGAAGCTTTTAATAGTTACAAACCACTGACACAAAGCTACAATACCTTCAACAAGCAAGGGTGCAGAAGAACCTCCCAACCATCTGTAGTAGGTCTCAAACAGCATGTGAAAAACTTGATTTTTACATGAACAGACATGATGCATTTATAAGTGACACCAAAATTAGTTTATCCTTCCTTTTCTCGTCAATACCTATCTATAATTAAAAAAAAAAGTGATGCAAAGAGGCAAGGCAGAATAGAAATAGCAATGATGTCATGAGAACAAGAATTATTAAGCAGGAAAAGAAGGTGCCAAGGAGGGGGTGTGCCTCTGCAGAACACTGCCAGGGAGCAGGCTGGCTGCTGAGGAGCACAATGAAGGTACAGTGCAACAACAACAACAAAAAGAGTACCAACAGTCAAGCACTGTGATACAAAGTCAAAGGAGAAGACAGGAAAGGTGTGGAACCGTTCATAAGAACAGGTATGGAACTTTTCAGAAGGAAGGCAGAGTAATGCAAGTGGAAGCAAGGACTTTAGTTTTTTCCAAGACTAGTTAGTGACCCAAAATCAGACAGTTTTCTTGGAGAGATCACTAAGACCAAGCAAAGAGGTGAAGAGAAAGATGTGCAAGTAAGCAGTGCTCCACAGGAACCTGAGCAAGACAAGAGATATGGGAATTCAGCGATCTGGATAGTGGAAGAAATCTGTCTCAATATCTAGTGGCTGTTTGAAAGGAAAATAAAATTCCCAGGAAAGCAGAGGGGAGATGCACCTTACTTCCAGTGATTCCTACAGCTGCTACCCCTGGTTAAGATATACTGCTACATACATACTCATCTTCAGAACTTTGCTAGCTATCCAGCAAGACACTGTGGACAGAAATATCACAGCTCTGCACATAACACCTGTGTCACAAGCTTCACCTGGCTTTCAAGCCCTTACAGAGATTCAAATGCTCTCCTCTCACTCCCACAAGTCCACACCAAATTTAAGAGCTTTTCACCAGCATTTGTATTCTTCAGAAACAGCCTCCTCCCACCTTCTGCCAACAAGGCAGTTCCCACAGAATGAGCTGTTAATAAACTCAACTACATTTGAAAAGCAGAAATCTTTTTGAATCCAAGATCAAACCCCCAGACTGAATGACTGAAATAAGCAATACTTGGCTGAGCAGAGGAGGGAAGCTCCTCAATTTCTCCCCTTATTAGTACTCCACAGAAGTCATTCCCCCTTTCTGTCATCTAGTATTTTAGAGGATACTAAAATTTGTTACCCCATTAGGCATTTAAAAATAGCACGGAGGAAACAGGTCTTAAATAAGCATTTACTTTTAAGTCCATTGAGGGAAAGCTGTGGCCCCTGTCAATGCAATCCCCCTCCAAATAACCAAACTGGAAAACACAAATGCCCTGGAAGGTTTGCCCAATCTTACATGCAAACCAGGCTGTCTTAAATATTCCAACAAATTGTCTGTATAAACACAACATAAAGGCAAATGAATAAAATCAGCATGCTACTTTCTGAACCAAGCTGTCAACTCTGTTCCTCAAAAGAAGCCTCAAAAGTAACTTACATACACCTGTCCCCCTTCTACCTTGACAGATCCTTCCCTGCACATCATTTGCCTTGAACCCCTGAAGTCAGTGCTGCTCAAATCACGTTTCCGGAGTTAAAAGTTAAATTATTCTGGCTAAACAGTGCACTGAAACTAAATATGAGCCAAAAAAAAAAAGAGTGGCTTAATAAATTGAGAATTACACATCTTTGCATTCCATCAGCTGTCCTTTAAAATAGCGAAGTCAAAGACTTATGGTTATACGAGTGTCTGAAGCTGGTTTCTCCCCACTGATGAACAGCTTTGCTTCTTCACTGCCTTCTAGTCACGTGGTAAGACACAGTCCCACTCTGTGTATCATGCTAAAAACTGTTATTCCCCACAGGGACAGATGTGATTTTTTTTTTTCCAGCACACTCCTAATACCCTGCCTCCAAAAAGCGCAGCAATTGACACGGCTGTAATGCTTCTGTCTGCAATAGAACATCACAAATTAGAGCTAAGAGGAGGACGATTACCTCCTAACACAAAAGTCACCCAAGACCACTGTTCCCAAACTTACCCTTCTTCATACCAATCTGAGTGGAGAAGCCATAGAGACAAAATAGCTGAGAAAAAGCAATCAGAGCCAACAAACACAGCCATTCAGTGCCAGGGTCATCGTTAGCAGAGCCCGAAGTTCCCATTAAGAATTGTTTCCCCCCAGATGCTCACTGATTTACAACTGGAAACAAGATTGATGTCTTTTAATACTTACTGAAGCTAAACTGGCTGTAACACATGAAAGTTGCTATGCACCAGTTGTTTTCAGTTAATCTAACACAGAGGGAAGGTTAAGAAAGTAGCAGAGTGAGACATAATATGGCTCGTAGTATACATCAAAATTAAGCAGCACTGGTATGGTAAGAAGTCAAGACTTCTCTGCATGAGATAGCTCTTATTCTCTATTTGTCACAGCCAGGTAAAAAGGATGCAAATTACTTCAGCAAGCTAAAATGCCACTGTTCTTTACCAGATACAGATGCCTCATTTACTAAAGTTTTATATCCAGCACTTCAAAGGTTTACTAGTCTTTCTCTATGGAGTAGACCTCAAATATTTTTAAAATAATTTTAACAAAGTTTATGCCTCTAAGTTTTGCCAGCTTTTTTCAAAGCATCTCTCAAGAGTGCTACTGTCACACTGCTCTACCCAAATACCTGGCTGAAATAGTCACCATAGAATTTAAACAAGTTTCAAAATTCCTTCTGCTCTGCAGCAAACAAGACCCATTATAGCTTCTCCCTCCTCTTCTGCTCCTCTTTGGTCTAAGCAGAAAGTAGAACTTCCCACAGGCCCTGTTCTTCACAGAGATAGTAATGGCAGTGATCTTTAACCTGGTCACCTTCCGCTCAATATGAAGCTCCAATACAACAGCATATTATAAAGCCATTGCATGTGGTACAAAACTCACTGTGGTTCTAGTTTGTGAGCTCCAGGGTCAATTTGCAGTATTCCTTACTAGAGGGGTTTGCCAGGTCACAAACACGAGCAGCTACTCTCAGCTAGTGCCTGGGCTTAACAGGTAACCACTTGAGGAAAGGACTGTTTAAAACCCATGAACCTGCAAGCCCACCTTTAAATGCAGCACGTAGCCCTTCCCACACCAAAGTTTGTTGGATGTAGCTTTCCAGGTCAGCATGCAACTTCCCCTCTTCCTTGTGTACTTATTTATACCAGAGTTCAGAAACAATCACTAGTATGAAGCAGCCACTGAAGAGACAGCCTACAGTTAAGATCCCCTCTATCCACGGGGCAAAGCAGATAGCTAACTGGTTTTAAAGAGGTCAACCACTAATTGGGAGAGTTTACATAAGGCCTGAGAAAACCATAAGCAATTATACTACCGGACAGGAAAAAATCCTCCCATTAGAGAATTAACGCTCAGGTACTGTCCCAGCAACAGGAAAAAGGCCTGGCTGCAGGAACTACACAAACTCTACCTTGAAGTTCTGCTACCTGAACTAAAAGAAAGTTTCCCCTTTTCTAATAAAGTTGTCCAGTAAGTCAGGCCCATTTGCTTTTCTGACTAGAGTTACACGTTTCCAGGCAAAAGCTCACACATATCACAAACAGTACAAACTCCTGAGAGTACATTTGCTAAACATTTCACAACCCAGATTAGCTATGTATGCCAACATTTACCTTAATGTCTAGGACTCGCACTGCTGAGATAGCACTTTCAGGAGACAGGCAGGGAGATCACACACATTAACACTGTTCACAGGATTTCCACATGCACCTTGATGCTTGAAACTCACCCAAACTTCTTTATTATTTCTCACCTTCAGCCTGGTACCAGCAGAACTACCACTGAGTTTACAGATGTAGCTAACTGCTGGCAAATCACAGCCCATGCTCAGAAAAATTAAGTGTTCCCTGCAGCTGGCAGTAGCTTAAAACCTTCCTCACAGGAAAAACAAAACAAAAAACCTACAAAAACAAACAAGAAACAAAAAACAAAACAAAAAGCCACACAAAAAACAAAATCCACAAAACCCAACAAACCCAGCACATGGAAAACTGCTTCTCAGACTGAGATATCGAAAACGTGTTTAAATCATTATGTGTTTGTGTGGGGTTAAAATATCTGCCTTCTTGAACATCGCTCCGAATTCCAGGGTTGCTCAGGTGACTAACTCAAAGAAGAATACTGTAATTTGAAGCTGGTGTTAATATAAGCAAGAACAAGCCCTACAGCCTACAGAAATACACTGCAGTTAAGAACCCAGGTAAGTTAACTATAAGCATTGTCTACTCTTCAATATGCCCAATGTGGCTCTGGTAAATATCACTCTCACTTCAAGCTGCCAGCAGCACTCCTCGATGAGGAGAAAACAGCTAATTACTTCTCCTTGAAGTATGCATAGTACTTACCTGCAGGACATATAGAGAACCAAGAAACTCAGCTTTTTGAACCATCTTACAATACTTCGGCTGGCCTACAAACTTCTTATGGATGTCACTTCCCTTCATATACCCTCATTTCTAAAGCAGACAACAGAACGGGAAGTGACAGCTGACTAGAAAAGGACAGGGAACAATGGTTGCAGACTACTGCCAGAGTATAACCTTAGAGGGAATGCAGGGCACAGGCATTTACAATCGTTATCCCCCATAACAGCAAGGCCCCATCTCCCACAACAAGTGCCCCTAAATCCACCTAATGTGGCCTAGAGCCTTCAGCAAGAACAGGACATCAGCTGATTACAGCTGTGCTCTCACCCAAGTTCTGCTACTGAGCAGACAACTACTTATAGTAATGAGTAATAATAAAAAAATTACTTCTTATTACTAGCCAGAAGTAGTTACTTTTTTTTCTGCTATTAACTTTTTAGCAGCTTCAGGTTCTCACTTCAATAGCAAAGATGTTTCCTATCTACTTTGCTAGGCAGTTTACAAGGCAGTAAAATCAAGCCTACAGGTTTTTGAGGTAATGTCTGTCCTGTGGAGATGTCAAACATCCAACCCTCATCTGTAAGTCAGAGCTGTCAAAGTAATCTTTGAAGCTGTGGCCTATTTATTTTCCTCTCTTTCACTGTTTCTTTCCCAATGCATAACTTTCCTACAACTTCAGCTTATTTCAGTATCTCTTCACTGTTCCTCTCAGATGCAAACACTTAGTCCTACTTTCTGTTCTCACATTCTAGTGCACCCAACCAGCAATAAAAGTGAAAGCTACTCCTTATGTTAGGATGTTTGAAACTCACTAGCACTGGGCTCTCTTTAAAAACTGCAAATTATCAACAGTTCTCAAACCACACATAGCAGTGGTTCTTGGTCTACCACTTCTGCTGGAACTGTATTTCCAGCTACAAGCTGGAACATTGGTCAAACATTGGAAGTGCAGTATCTGAATGGCTTCAAGAAAAATCTTTATCCCATCATCACCGAAATTTCCCACTCATCTGGTTTCAGGTGACAGACTGACACAAACCTTCCTGCTGCTGCAAACTAGCTAATCTTTCCCAGCAATGGAGGCAAGCCCACACCAGCTTCGCTGGATTTATCAGTCACCACAAGACTCCTTGGATCCCCATCCACAGAAGCATGTCCTCCACCGGCTCCTCTTCCAGAGGTCAGAGCTGGGCAGCAGGAGGGCTGGAAGGGGCTGTCATCTCACCCACCGGAGGTCAGGGCCCTTCTGCTGAGGCTACACCACCCAGGAAAAGAGGACGTTTGCTTGCCATGTCAACACACTGCGAGGAAACACCTCTCATCGCAGGTCCTTTCTGATAAGTTGGGGCTGCTCTGGAGCGCTGCCAAGGAGGAACCTGCTGGGAATAACCTGATTTCGCTCAAAAACAGAGGGTGGAACCAACGCTAGGACTTGGGGTCAAAAAAGAAAACGTAGCCACCGAGGGGAGGAGGCGAC
>VXBW01003930.1:3196520-3209538 GCA_013400375.1 Thinocorus orbignyianus | reverse complement strand
GCGGGGGGCGGCTCGGCCTCCTCTCGCCGCCGCCGGGGTCGCCTTGGCCCGGCGTTACCGGGCTGCTCATCGGAGCGGGCGCCCCTGGGTGCTGCTGAGAAGCTCGGCAGCAGGCTGGGGACCGTGCTTCTGCCCCAGTGAAGGCCGCACAGAGCAAGCCGTGCTGTGAGCAAGGTGGCACATCTCATAGAAGTCACTTTCCAACTCAGTTTTCTGTTTCATAGAATGGTTGGAGTTGGAAGGGACCTTAAAGATCATCGAGTTCCAACCCCCCTGCCATGGGCAGGGACACCTCTCCCTAGAGCAGGTTGCTCAAAGCCCCATCCAGACTGGCCTTGAACACTTCAGGGATGGGGCAGCCACAACTTCTCTGGGCAACCTGTTCCAGTGCCTCACCACCCTCACAGGAAAGAACTTCTTCCTAATATCTCATCTAAATCTCTTCCAATTTAAAACCATTACCCCTTGTCCTATCACTACACTTTCTGACAAAGAGTCCCTCCCCAGCTCTCCTGTAGCTCCCTTCAGATACCGGAAGGCTGCTCTCAGGTCTCCCCGGAGCCTTCTCTTCTCCAGGCTGAACAGCCCCAGCTCCCTCAGCCTGTCCTCATAGGAGAGGTGCTCCATCCCTCTAATCATCTTGGCCCTCTGATGGACCTGTTCCAACAGGTCCATGTCCTTTCTATGTTGAGGACTCCAGAATTGGACACAGTACTCCAGGTGGGGTCTCACAAGCACAGAGTAGAGGGTGAGAATCACAATAGAGGGGGAGAATCACCATCAGACGCCGGTGAGGAAGGCTGCCAGGCTCCCCCTCAGAGGCCGTCCCTGGCCACCCAAGCCCTCAGCACCACAGATGGGGTCCCCACGAAGGGGCAGAAGGAGTCTGTGTCTCACAGGGTGCTCTCACACCTGCGGTGATCACCTCAGATGTGTGCCCCACAGAGCAGCTCTGCACCCGCTGAGCTTTACCCTGAGTATTAAATGTTGTCGAGCCCCACAGAAAGGCATCTGGTAATGAGTTAGGAGCTTTGGTGGGGCTTGAGCTGCCTGGGCAGGTGGGAATCCCACTGACCAGGCCCATGGAGTGTTCCCATTTCCCTGCAGTAGCCCATGGATTTACAGAAGGAAGGGCAGACCACCTTCTGCATAAATTGTTAATAAATGAAATCCCAAAAATCTTTTGGATATTAGCAGAAATGTTGCCCCAGACCCAGAGTTTGCAAGCCAAACAAAGGGCTTCATGAAACACAACACCTGACAACTTCTCAGCCTGGCCAGAAGTGATGACACCATACTGTGTGGTGCTGTCGATACACCAGAGGGATGGGATGTCACCCAGAGGGACCTGGACAGGCTGGAGAGGTGGACCCAGATGAACCTCATGAGGTTCAACAAGAGCAAGTGCAGGGTTCTGCACCTGGGCTGGAACAATCCTCACTATCAATACAGACCAGGGGATGAGGTATTAGGAAGCAGCCCTGAGGGAAGGGACTTGGGGGTGCTGATGGACAAGAAGCTGGACATGAGCAGGCAGTGTGCACTTGCAGCCCAAACGGCCAATCCCATCCTGGGCTGCATCAAAAGATGTCTTGCCAGCAGATCCAGGGAGGTGATTTTGCCTCTTTACTCTGCTCTGGTGAGACCCCACCTGGAGCACTGTGTGCAGGGCTGGAGTCCTCAATATAGGAAGGATATGAACCTGATGGAGCGGGTCCAGAGGAGGACCATGAAGATGATCAGGGGGCTGGAGCCCCTCTGCTACGAAGACAAGCTGAGGGGGCTGGGGCCGTTCAGCCTGGAGAAGAGGAGGCTCCAGGGAGACCTAATAGCAGCCTTCCAGTACCTGAAAGGGGCTTACAGGAAGGCTGGGGAGAGTCTGTTTACAAAGGCCTGCAGTGACAGGACAAGGGGCAATGGCTTTAAGTTGGAGAAGAGTAGATTTAGATTGGATATTAGGAACAAGTTCTTTACTATGAGGGTGGTGGAACACTGGAACAGGTTGCCCAGGGAGGTGGTTGAGGCCCCTTCCCTGGAGACATTTGGGGTGAGGCTCAGTAAGGCCCTGGGCAACCTGGTCTAGTTGGGGGTGTCCCTGCGACTGCGGGGAGGTCAGACTAGATGGCCTTTGGAGGTCCCTTCTGGCCTGGATGATTCTACAATTCTATGAAGTACTGCAGGGATACCTGTATTCCCTTTCACTTCTCTTCCAACAGCCTATAGAAATGTTACCTGTGTTGAGTAACTGTATTCTCTGCAGTCAGCTTCACCTGTCTAGGGTTAAACAGGCAGCTGGTGAAACTTGAGGGCATTCCCTAAGGATGGTAATCCTAAACCCAGGTATGGGAAAACGCCCAAGGAGATCAGCTCTGCCGCACTCCTCCCAGTACAGACAGCAGAGCCTTCAGTGGGCTGTAAAACCAGTATGAGAGCTGGTAAAACTGGTCTGAGAGAAAAAAAAGGTGGCTTCAGGTAGGCAGTGTTGGTCAGGAGACCTCTCTGGCATGCAGCAGGGTGGCAGGGACGCTGGATCACCAATGTCCCAAAGGAAGCACAGCAAAACACAGCTCTTGATTTTTATTATGGAGACACTGCGTTACGTGGAGACCTGTGGAGCGCTCCTCCTAACCTCCTCTCTCAACTGAGCTTGAATATCGTTGGATATTTGCTTTTGTGTATTTACCCCTCATGTTGAGAAAAAAACCCAAGACAGTCAACAAAACCCAAACTGTCCCTCTAAGGAATGTTAAGTGTGGAAATGTGGATGGGTGCAAGCCAGGAAATTCAAAGGCAGCTTCTTTGAGATCCAGGTCAGTAGTCTGACTTTAAATAGCTGACATCTGCCATTATAGTCATTAGATAGTCATTAAATCACTATATGTGATTTAATTCTTTGTTGCTGTTATTAAAAAGTTTCCTTTTTATAGTTGTTTTGTTGGGAGGGGAGGGTGTTTTGGGGTTTGGAGTGTTCTAGGGGTTTTTTTAGCCACTGCATTCCCTGCTTTTTATAAACAGCCTTCCAACTGGCAGATCTCAGAACTAACACTCCACAGAGACATTGAAACACATCGATTCCCCCTGTTTTCAGTGAAAGCAAAAGAGAAGAGCCTAAAGCCTTTCTTTGTGCCTGACTGTTGGTGTCTGTATGTATCACATTTTCTATTGCTGAGAGAAGAGAAAACCTCATTTCCTTGTCTTCCAGAGGGACCAAAAGCTTTATGGATGAGTGTCTGCAGTGGACTTTTCCAAGGAAAGAACAAAGTAGTAGTAAGCAGCAGTATTGGCAATAGCACATCTGCATGCTTTAAGCAGACTGAAATAGTCCGGTCCTTGAAAAGTCTTGCTATTCTTTGATGCCATTACTGGCTGTGCTCCAGGGAGGCAAAAATGGCACAGGTGAAAATTGTTAAAAATCAAATATATGCCCACTTACGCCTATATGTAACTGGCCTTCACAACACCACCTCTACCCACAGCCAAGGCAGTGATTGTGGCACCCAGCACCTTCAGCACCAAAAGACTTATTCCCTAATATGTGATCTTTAGGATATCATTACAAGGC
This sequence comes from Thinocorus orbignyianus, assembly GCA_013400375.1. NCBI lineage: Eukaryota > Metazoa > Chordata > Aves > Ciconiiformes > Thinocoridae > Thinocorus > Thinocorus orbignyianus. The sequence continues at coordinate 3,205,976 of VXBW01003930.1, read as the reverse complement.
CTTGGAGGCCCTCGAAGCAAAGACTGTCTCTTCACTGCCTTGATGAATGCTGAATAGCCACTGGCTTCTGGAGACATTTCTTTCCTGGGGTTACCTTGCATTGCCAGTTCCAAGATCAATGTATGCAGCCTAAGGGAAGATTAGGTGCTACTTCCCGGTGCGTTGTACTGAGATAAAGGACATGGATAATGTCGCCTGGTTTTGAAGTTCACTGCAGCTGGAACTGTGTGTCAGTTGTCTTCCAGTCTCTGTGAGCACCAAGTGAGCTCTAAGAATCAATTTGCTACTCTCCAAGTATTGACAACGCTGTTATTCGGCTCAGTAACAGGCGTACAAGACTGAAACATGACAGACCAGCTGTAAGACGGTTTTCTTTGTCTCCTCCAGCCACCAGCATGCCAGATGCTTGCACCACCTGAGGGCTGGGATCCCATCTTGAAGCATAATTTTTGCTGTGTTCAGGACAGAGAGGAGAGTCCTGACTTGTGGAAGACTACCCTTGTGTAGCATACTCTTCCTAAGGTCCTGTTTGGGTTCAATCCCAAAGGATTGCTTGTGTTTCTTCATTTAATCTGGATACTACCTTTATACCTCCTTTTAGAGGAGATATCATGCCTCTCTGCCTTTGAAGGTGTTGTGGAGCACAACAAGGCAAATATCTCCTACCCATCCGATAAAATTGACCTGTTCCTGACTGGCCTGAAACTTAGGCTGAAAACAAATCAGTTACTCTGGGATAAGCTGTCTCCAGCTATGGCCCTTAGAGATTACTTTATACAATTAAACTGGTATTTCTTACAGACATACATTTTGGAAGACTGGCATTTTTGTATTTTCAGCTTCCAAAGCCACTCACTCACCATGTCCTGAACAGCAAAGGACCAGTTCTGATCCTGTGCGAGGAGGGTTGACACACTGATCCTGATATTAAAGGAAGGAGCAGACAAGTACTGTCTGTAGATGAATGAACCTTAATAGCAATGTAGGTTCCGCTCCTCTGGGTACACAAATCCTACTTATTATAAGCCCCAAGTTTGTGACTTTTATGACTACAGCTCCATTTACCTGTGCAACAGGCAGTTGAAGCCGTGATGCTCAGTGGCAGCACAGCCACAGAAGTCATTAAGGATGCTCTGCAGGGTCACCATGCAGGGAGACTGAGGCTTTCCATGCAAAGCAACGTGTGGACCCAGTGTTTGGGGGAAGTGACAGTCGCCTCCTGGGCTCTGTTCTTGACTGCTGGTGACTCATTAGGAAAATTACTTCTGGTCCAGCTTCTGAGCCCATTGCCACCACTTGATTTCCACTGGGTCTGTTAGTCCATTCAGGAGTGCAGCAACCCTTGCCAGGAACTGCCACCCTGGCTTGCGAATTGCTGCTCCAGAGGTCATTAGGGAGGTTTATTAATAACCATTGCATTAACCTCCCAGCTAGCCCGTGACAGAAATGCCATTTTTTCCAGTTTATAGCTGAGAAAGATGAAGCATAGACAGATTCATCACATGGTTACAGAGTCGATGGGAACTCTTAATGCTCCATAAATCTGAAAATTAGGCTGTCAGCACCTTCTCCGAAAGGTAACCTGCAGCAAAGCTATCCAGGAGGCCCAGTTCCTACCCATCAGGTACAGTCCCTCCCCAGTTTACCAGGAGAAACCTGAATAGATCTCTCTGAAGTTCAGTTCCTGCAGTCAGACGGCCATGTGTGCGGATGTGGAGGAATTTGTCAGATGGAGGAAGAGAGCTCAGCGCTCCCTGCCCATGGCAGACTTCTCTGTAGGGAGGCTGGACCAGCTCGGTGTCTACACAGGGGAGAGAAAGGGGCTCAATGCACTGTTTTGACAGAGAGGTAGGGACTAATTACTCATGTAGCTACTCAGATATTTGTCTGGCCATCACCTGAAACTTGACTTTGAAAGGATGTTTGGTTATTAAAATGCACAATTTAAGTTAACTTAGGCTGCTTGGGATGTGACTGCAACAGGAACTGTAATTTCTTTTCTAGTTCAATAGTACAGAAGCACTAGCTAGGAGGGAGGATGCTTAGTGGCATTTATTATAGTTCAGATTATACAGTTATTTAAAAAAAGGATTTTTTTCAATGCTTTATAACAACACCTTTGCCACTCGCAGATGGAATTTTATGTATCAGCTCCAGGCTAACTCCAAGCTTGCGGAACACAAATAGTTTAACTATTTTCAGAAATGAAGAATCAGCAAAATAAAATAGTAACATTTACGTCTGTGTTTAAAAAGCTCTGACTCTTTAAAGCATCACTGGGGTAAGTGTCATCTTTACACTGTAAACTATATCATTCAGGTCTTCTGAAGAGGCATTTGACTTGACTGAACTAAATCATTTGGTTAAATCATTTTGGTTAAAATCATTTGGTGATTCTTCTGTAATACTGAAATACTGTCTCAAAAGTTTCCAGGCACTACGGAGATCCAAAGAGAAAGGCATGTGCAACTGCTATTTCAACGTATGTGTGCTGAAGCAAAGTTATGGAGGACCTGGCTTAATTTCTGATGTACACAAGCAGAAATACCTGATTTACTGCTCAGAATTACAAAAATCTCTTACGAGGGGGAAAGAAGATACCACCTTGTTATTAAGCACCACACTGCAATGCTTGTGCCTGTGGGCAGAGTGAAGGTTCCTTTATGTCACGACCTTTTGCTCTGAAAGTCTTTGACCTTGTGTTCTAAGAGTGGGCTTTCTGGGCAAATATTAACTAAACCCTCCACTTGGTTTAAGCAGGGCTAGAGACCATTTCTCTCTCACACAGGCTTGGCCCACCCTTGATTTGTGCAGACCCAGGACCCTCACAGGGTGCTGCAGCACTGCTGAAGTTTGTTGGTTCTCATTCAGTGCAGTGGCAAGTCTCAGCTGTTCCTTACCGAGTGTACCTGCCCCCCATCAACACCCCCAAATCTGACCAAATTCAGCACCTGCTATTGCTCCCACTCTTGGCTAATATGCCATGCCTAAATACACCCATTCCTTGTCTAACTTTATTAATCAATTCCATAAAGATGAATTTGGCATCTTTGTCCCGGGTGCTTTCTTTACCACAAAATATAATCATAGAATCATAGAGTGGTTAGAGTTGGAAGGGACCTTAAAGATCATCAAGTTCCAACCCCCCTGCCATGACACTAATGTAGTTTATGAGCCATGGACCTTGTCGCAATTGGGGTTTTTGGAGCATTAGCATGTGCTGCTGTCTCCTGTGAAGTCCCTGCATGATGTTATGGGCAGCAAAAGTCAGCTGTCTTTAGTGTCAGCTTGTTAGGATTTACAGCATGGATTGCAAGAGTTGGTGTTTTCTTGCAGCCCTGACTGTCTAGGTCCGGTTGTGTGACCTCCATGCTTGTATGACTGCTTTTGTTATGCTTCAGTCTGAAACAGGGGAGAAAGACTGGCAGGTGTCAAATGCTCTATGACTGCCTCCATATGGACATGGAGGGGAGCAAAGTCCTTGCTTGGTGCCTGTTTTGGAAGCAGATTCCTGTGAAAAGCAAAGAACCAACAGCTCTGTCACTGTGGAGGTGATCCCTGGGGTCTGACCTTCAAGCAGAGAAATAGGGAGAGGCTGGGAAAAAGGGGGGATGGGACACACTTAAGCTCTGCCTCTGGATGCGGGATCATGCCAGCTATCAATCTAGGGGCACCAAAAAGCCTTGACTGCACTGCACAGCCTTGCCTGGTACCTCAAACCATGCACCCTCTGGCCTGGGCTTCTCCCCTTGCTCGGGATGCAGTGCAATGGTGCCTATCCCTAGTCCTGTCCTCGGCTGGGCCTGGTGCCTGTGCTGTAGACAGCTGTTCTCCAGTCCTGCCTCATCTTCTGCTGCTTCACGACCTAGCACCTGACTCCTTTGCTGTGTCTAGGAGAGTTGATGGAACCTGTCACCAGCACCCAGCCCTGCCTGCTGTGTTCAAGGCTGCGCCCTTGTCAGTGAGCGATCCTGCTGTGCTGAAGTCACCCTTGGCTCCTGGCTTGTCCCCCTGCATGAGGCAGCCCTCTCGTCTGCTGTATTGCATATGTGGCTGTGTCCTTGCTGTTTCCCCTCCCTGCTTTCTCTTTGCTAAGCCGGGTGGACAGCAGGTCACAGGTGTCAGTGCCTCAAGGGGTGCCTCCCCCCAAAGAATCATCTGCTGGCTTTTGGGAAACTGGTAGATAGCTGGCAGAAACTGTTTGTTTTCCTTCTTGTTCGCTGGTTCCTTTTTTAAACGAGGGCTTAACAAAATATTCTGTGGCCTTGTTGCCCCCTTTGAGCTGCAGTAGTGTTCCTGCACCACCATGCTTGCCCTCTGCCAGCCCTTGTCCCTCCAGCCCTGATTGAAACAGGGCACAGCTTGGGCTGTCATGGTCAAAGGGCAGCCTGGAGAAGCTGTCCTCACTGGGAAAACCTTCAGTCCAGGAGCTGAGGATGCCCTCATGACAGCAGCACTCTGAAATGCTTTATTAGGAGCCGGGGGATCAACTGGGGATGGGGAAATCCCCCAGATCCCAGGGGAGAGGATGGGTTCGAGAGATCTGCTGCTTCTCACTACCAGCACTTACCATCAGAGGGCAAGCTCAGCCCAGGCGAAGACGCTCTGTACCCGGTTATTGCAGCCTGCTGCTTCGTAGACACATCTCTGCCAGGGCTGCTGCTGCCAGGTGATGACAAAGGAAGAGGAGGCCATTTACTGTCCCTCTTGCAGGGTACAGATCCGGCTTCCCATCTCTGCTGGTTGCCAGGAAGGTCTCTGCTCCCCACTTCCCTAGAGAGCAAATCTTGCTTTGCAGGAAGCCCCCAGCCTACAGTGAGTGGCAAGGATGATGCTGTGAGCTCCAAGTCAGATGAGTTTAATACAGAAGAGATTCTCAGAAAGTAGCAGGTTTATGTGTTAGAGTCCGAAAGAAAACATCATCTTCCCCACCATCTCCTTCTCCATTAGAAACTGTATTTATGGCCCAGAACAGAGCAGCATGTGGGAAAGTTGTACTGGCTGGTGCTTGCTTTCTATTCAGCATCTTGCCGCTCTCCAGAGCTACCAGTAAGCGTGGCTGCACAGCCCCAGTAAAACCAGTGACATTAAGGTAACCTCTGTGTGAATGGTACCACTCAAGTGCTTCAGATGCATCCTAGAGAAGTAAAGAAAACTGCTGTATACAGCTACAGCTTTGACCTCTCCCAGGAGTCCCGTGTGCTGGCATGTGGTCCCTGCTGCCAGCTCAAGACCCTCCATGCTTCCCAGGGCATTTGGTGAGGATTTACATCTTGCCAGCTCCCCCCTTTGCCTCTTCCAATGAATCTCAGTCTTAATCCACACCCCCCTCATTGCCCAGAGTCTTCCTTTAAAAAAGCCTGACGCTGAAGAGCTTTTCAGAGGGGAATAATGAACCAGACGCTTTCCCGGTGTCTCTCTTTGTTTTTACCGCCGTGGGTCTCCCCTAAGGACAGAGAGCCCTTTGTACTACATGGGGTCCCCTTACAAAAGGGGGCTTGTGAACAGAGCATCCTCCCATTGGGTACCACATCAAACTGATTTTTTTCCACCTGCCCTCCTAGGCATAGCCAGTGTAAAAGCCCTTTCTGCATGCAGGGGACTGAGCCAATAGCTTTAACCTTGGTGATGCATGATGCATATATGTAGGATCACTTGGTGGGATCCTGCTGCCCACCCTCTGCCTAGCTGAAGGGTAAATGAAGGGTTAACCTGGTTGTCATCTTCTCCCCTGCCCAGTTGGCATTTGGAGTGAAGCCACATTTCATTCTCTAGATGGCCGATAATTGAATAAACTCTGCATCTCGAGTGAATTTAAAACCAAGACAGGAGCTCTCCCCACCAGAAGTCGATACGTTTTCTCTAGCAGGGATTTTTCTCTGAGTTAACACTGCAGCTGCCTCTTCCAGGGGAGGAGAGCATGCTTATGAGCCTTATATAGGGCTTTAAATTTAGGTCTCTATGTGCATAAAGGAAATTCCTATTTCTGTTCCCTGTTAGGAGTGAGATCTAGGGCTTACAGCCTCAAATGGCCTTAAAACTGCTAAGCCTGGAGTAACTTGGTGTTTTAATGTTGTCCAGGATCCTTGTCCAGGTAACACAGGAAAAGAAATGCAGAGGGATGCACTCAGCGCTCAGGTACCTGACTGCTTAGATAACAGTTTTAATAGAAGAAAGCAACGTGATGTATCTAATTGACATCGTGCTGATTAAATATCGGGTACTCCTGATGTATCCTTGCAGTAAATCACTCAGTTTCATGTGGCAAGTTCTCTCACAATCACTTAATATATGGATATACCAAGAAACTGAAGAAAGCTGTCTCCTGTGAAATTGAGACTGGTGATTTATTGAGCTGTTTTCGATATACGTGCTTTGGTCCTTCTTTGTATTCACTTTTCACAGATATTCAAACAAATGCCTTTGAGTCTGGGAACCAGCAGCTTTTTGGCACGTGTTCATTCTGCAAACAGGGGCATTCACACCAGAAATGCATTTCTAGGATTTCATAGCGACACAGTGGGTAGACAGAGATATGCCATGCAATCCATGTCCCATCGTAAATACCTGGCACAGCTCGTGTTTCAGGCTTCACTAAGCAAAATAATATCATGGAGCTGTTTGCTGTCAATCTGCTGACTGCATGTTATTAATAGGAGAGATGGAGTGAATAATTAGGACTAATGACTAAATTAGAGAAAGTTGTCATCTATTCATGAATAGTTTGCAGAGAGAGACAGCATTCAACAATTAAACTTATCAGCAAAAATGATTCATTCCTCTTTGCAAACATGCTGTACGTTATGCCAATACATAAACAGCCACACCTGGCTCAATGTTGAGACTTCTGCTTTCCCCAGTCCCATTTTGGTACTCAAGCTGATGTGATGTGATTGCCAGAGGTGCTGGGGATCCCCTTCCCTACTAAGCTTCCCTACCAGGCTTTGTAACTGGGCGTCTTTAGGAAACCAGAGACATCTATCATCTAAAGTCTAAATCATGGTCTGATGATCATGGAATAGTTTGGTTTGGAAGGGACCTTTAAAGATCACCTAGGCCAACGCTCCTGTGATAGGCTTCTTTTACTAGATCAGGTTGCTCAAAGCCCCATCCAAACTGAGCTTGAGTACTCCCAGGGATGGGGCGTTCACAACTTCTCTGGGAAACCTCTTCCACTGTCTCATCACCTTTATTGTAATGAATTTCTTCATTAGATCTACTCTCTTTCAGGTTAAAGCTGTTACACCTTGTCCTATAGTTACAGACCCTGATAAAAAGTCTGCATTNTGCTCAAAGCCCCATCCAAACTGAGCTTGAGTACTCCCAGGGATGGGGCGTTCACAACTTCTCTGGGAAACCTCTTCCACTGTCTCATCACCTTTATTGTAATGAATTTCTTCATTAGATCTACTCTCTTTCAGGTTAAAGCTGTTACACCTTGTCCTATAGTTACAGACCCTGATAAAAAGTCTGCATTTTTCTTACAAGACCCCTTCAGGTATTGAAAAACCTCAGTAAGGTCTCCCCTGAGCTTCCTCTTTTCTAGGCTGAACAACCCCACCCCTCTCAGTCTTTTTTCAGAGGTGAGGTGTTACAGATCTTGGGTTGTTTTGGTGACCCTCTAACAGGACCATGTCTGTCTTGTACTGGGGACCCCAGAAGTGGATGCAGTACTGTGGACAGGATCTCATGAGAGTGGAGTAGAGGGGACACATCACCTCCCTGGACCTGCTGGTGATGCACCCAAGACACAATTGCCTTTCTGGGTTACAAGAGCACATTGGTAACTTGTGTCTGATGTGTCACCTACCAGTACCCTCAGTCCTTCTCTGCAGGGCTGCTCTCAGCCAGTTTTCTGAGTTCAGGCTCCTGTTTTGGATGCTGACAGTCAGTTTGTGGAGTTGGAAAAAATTGTGTTCTGAATGCTTCAGAAACACTGAAAACTTACTGTGTGAGTTTGGAAAAACTAGCCAGCATGGGGAGCCTGGGGGACTGAGGCAGTTTTGCCAAGAGAAGAGATAAGTAAGGGGAAGGTACAGAAACAGGCTCCAAATATATCCAAAACTGCCAGAGAAGGAATAAACTGTCCCTTGAGGAGAAGACAAGGAATGGTTGCTTTATACTGAAACAAAAGAGTTAGGAAGACCTGAGGGAATCTCAGTGAAGTAGTAGAAGATGTTGTTTTGGGGAGTCCTCTTTGCTGGCAGGAGGATCCAGCCTTGCTGCTGAAGCAGCTATAGGGGCAATACCAAATAAGGTTTGCCCCATGAACTGGGCTGCTCTACCAGTTCATTTCCTGCCACTTTGTTGAAGGTACTTTGTCCTTCCTCATGCAGCAGCTGCGGGGGATAATGTGTGGAAGTGGATCATGGAGACAGGGACGTTTGGAAAGCAAGGCACAGTTCCTTAGAGCATCCCTAAGAGCAAGAAGTTGGGCAAACGAAGCAGGAAACCTGCATGGGTGAGCAGGGAACTTCTGGAAAAACTCAGGTGGAAGAAGGAAGTTTATAGAAGGTGAAAAAAGAGACTGGCCACTTGGGAGAAGTATAGGAGTGCTATCAGAGTATGCAGGGATGCAATGAGGAAGGCTAAGGCCTACTTGGAATTAAACCTGGCAAGGGATGTCAAGGACAATAAGAAGGACATTTTCAAGTACATCAGTAGTAAATGGAAGACTAGGGAAAATGTGGGCCCACTGCTGAATGAGGTGGGTGCCTTGGTGATGGTGGATGTAGAGAAGGTGGAGCTACTAAATACCTTCTTTGCTTCAGTCTTTACTGCTGCAGCAGGCCCTCAAGAACCCCAGAGCCTTGAGGTAGGAGACAGTGCCTCAAGCAAGGAAGACTCTCTCTTGATTGTGGAAGATCAGGTCAGAGATCATTTAAGCAAACTTGACACCCACAAGTACATGGCCCTTGAGTGCTGAGGGAACTGGCAGATATTATTGCAAAGCTGTTCTCCCTCATATTTGAGAAGTCAGAGAGAACGGGAGAGGCTCTTGAGGACTGGAGGAAAGCTAATGTCACTCCAATCTTCAAAAAGGGCAAGAAGGAGGATCCAGAAAACTACAGGCTGGTCAGCCTCACCTCCATTCCTGGAAAGGTGATGGAACAGCTCATCCTGGATGTCATCTCTAAGCATGTAGAAGAAAAAAATGTCTTCAGAATTGGTCAGCATGGATTCACCAAAGGGAAATCATGCTTTACCAATCTGATTGCCTTCTGCGATAGGATGACTGGCTGATTGGATGAGGGGAGAGCAGTGAATGTTTTCTATCTTCACTTCAGCAAGGCTTTTCATGCTGTGTCCCATAACATGTNCCTGGTGAACAATAAGTTGACCATAAGCCCGCAATATGCCCTTTTGGCCGAGAAGGCCAAGGTCTGCTGGAATGCATTAAAAAGAATGTGACCACCAGGCCGAGTGAGGTCACCCTCTATTCTGCCCTGGTGAGGC
>VXBW01003930.1:3180100-3196493 GCA_013400375.1 Thinocorus orbignyianus | reverse complement strand
CAGAGTCCAGTTGGAGGCCTGTAACTAGTGGAGTTCCCCAGTCAGTACTGGGTGCCATCAGCAGCCTGGATGAGGGGATAGATTGTACCCTCAGCAAGTTCACTGATGATACGAAACTGCAAGGAGTAGCTGACACACCAGAAGGCTGAGCTGCTGTTCAATGAGACCTAGAAAGGCTAGAAAGTTGGGGGGGTGAGGAACTTGATGAAATTCAACAAGGTCCTACACCTAGGGAGAAATAATCCCATACAGCAATACAGGTTAGGGGCTGACCTGCTTGAAAGCAGCTCTACAGAGAGAAACCTTAGAGTCCTGGTGAACAATAAGTTGACCATAAGCCCGCAATATGCCCTTTTGGCCGAGAAGGCCAAGGTCTGCTGGAATGCATTAAAAAGAATGTGACCACCAGGCCGAGTGAGGTCACCCTCTATTCTGCCCTGGTGAGGCTGCATCTGGAGTACTGCATCCAGTTCTGGGCCTCCCAGTTCAAACAGGACAGGGAACTACTAGACAGAGTCCAGTGGAAGGCTACGAAGATGATCAAGGGAATGGAGCACTTCTCTCATGAGGAAAGGCTGGGTCTGTTTAGCCTGGAGAAGAGAACACTGAGAGGGGATCTCCATCAATGCTTAGAAGTATCTAAAGTGTGGGTGTCAAGAGGGTGGGGTCAGGTGCTTCTCAGTGGTGCCTGGTGATAGGACAAGGCGCAATGGGCACAAGCCAGAACACATAAAGTTCTGTCTGAACTTGCAGAAAAATTTCTTTACTTTGAGGCTGACAGAACACTGCAACAGGCTGCCCAGAGAGGGTGTGGACTCTCCTTCTCTGGGAATATTCAAAACCTGCTTGGATATGTTCCTGTCCAGCCTGCTCTAGGTGAACCTGCTTTGGGATTGGGTTGGACTAGCTGATCTCCAGTGGTCCCTGGTCCCCAACCATTCTGTGATTCTCTGATTCTGTGATTCCTTCTGCGCAACCACCCTTTGCCCACAAAACACATTTTTGTTGAGTTTGATTCTCACCAAGGCTGGGGAACTGCTGAAAAAGGTCATCCCACAAAAGTTCACTTCAAACATTTAAATCCATTTGTTTCTAGGCAGGAATCGTACTCAGGGTGCTCACTATCCCAAGAACTGTTGAGCCAACTAATTTTCTGGTGGAAAAGCCTGCCAGTGCATTGAAGGCTGAGGGAATTCTGTGGAACACGTTCAGAAAGCAAATGATTGATTCATCATCGTCTGTGGTGGAGAACTGATTCCAGGAATTATGCGTGTGCCAAGCTGGAGCCTGTTGAAGCCAGGGAAAAGGCATCCTTGAATTTGGGTCATCAGTCAGCGTAGGGAAATGAACGGAGGCCCTGGTACAGGAAAGCTTAATTCCAGCGCGTGCTCAAGGCTAACTAACCTCCGTTAACGTCAGTGGAGATAAAATTAAATGTGAGGTCAAGATTTTGGATAAGAATGGCTGATGGCCTGGAGGCTCATGTGGACGAGAAGGTCAGGCCAATGAGCCAGGGTGTTCGATACTGAGGAATCTAATCAAGTTGTTCCTGCGTAAGCCGCTGTGTGAATCAGGGAATAATTCGGGATAACAGACACATCTGAGTAATTTGTGACCTACTGGCAGACAATTCACGCAGACAGGCAACATCCATCAGTGACGTTATTCCTTCCAGAGGTCTTCTTGGGAAGCTTATGGGTCTCTGGGTGTCTCCACCTGTTGGGGAGTTACTGAGGGAGAACCTGGGAGCAGCTGTGATCACAGGGATACTCTGGCACATGTCGCTGACGGGCAAGGGTTAGAGCTGATTCTTTACCTTCCAGAGGCCCAAGTACAATGGCCATGGTACAATAAGTGCTTTCAGGGACAAAAGCAAAGGAGAACCTTCAGGTTTTTCAATCTGTTCTTGTAAGAAGAAAGGTATCAAGGTGAGGTGTGGTAGGCATTACTGTGGGCCCTGTATCCCATCCCTGCTCCACCACACACATCCCTTGTAACCTTGTTTAGACCTGTTCTATAACCTACTTTCCCTGATGAAACATCAGTGCATGTCTGTGCTTTCAGCTCCCATCGTGGTCTGCAACACCCATCAACGACATTCTGGTATTCACCAAGAGTCATCATGCAAGTCAACACCACAAATACAGAAAAAGCCTAGCTTGCAGCTCTAAAACTGGGAGTTAAAGTATAAGACTCAAAACCTGGAGAAAACCAAGTTTCATCTCTGTTCATTACAAAACAATTAGTTTTCCAATATCTAAATACTTAGCTGCAGTAACACGTTGCCATGGGATAAAATACCTGCCTTACCTCTTCAGCCTGGAGACACACTGATGCTGTGGCACTATAGCTGAACCTACAGTAGGGCTGTGATTTGCTATGCTGTATCTGAGATATTACATCAGAAAGGGAAAAGTTTGAGCCTGACACCAAATTTCTGTTTGACAGTGAATCAGCAGTCTTTTGAGAGCTTCCTTTGGGTGCACTGTATCTCCACTCATCACCATGGACCACATGACTCCAGGCAGTGTTACATGACCAGAAACAGGAGGTCCCTGTGCACCTTGGGAGACATGGTCCAGCTGTTCCACCTGATTTTAAGACACAAAGGGAAGAGGGAGGCTGTTGGCAGATCGGGTAGAAAGTGAGTGTTGTGGGGTGACATAGCTGGGATGCACCTGGAACACCAGTAGAGACGCAACGGATGAGGAGATCTTCCAGAGACCCTATCAGGAGACCTGCACAGGCTCCAAATGCACAGGGAAATCTGCTCCAAAACAGTCATCTGTGGGACTGGTGATTTGCCAGAGAATCTTAAAAAAATTAATATAATTCCAAGTACAGCTGCAATTGGAATCTATAAAGGATCAACAGGGAGAAAGAATATCTTCACTGCATTTACATAATCAGCATCAGGCCTTGAGATGCTAGGATAAGGAAGAAATCTCTTTTTTTTTTGCCATGGGAAGTGCAGGAAAGGGAAGCAAGCATGTCATGTCTCTGCTAGCATTTGGGCAGGGCCTCACTAATGCTGGGGTATTACAAGAGGTGTGGAAGGACTTACGGACATTCTGCTCACCCTGTCCTTCTGCAGGATGCACCAGCACAGCCCTCAAGCCAGGGTGCTGGCACCCACCAAGTACCCAACGACCCTCCCTGCAGTGGGATGGCAGGCCTTGCTTTTCCCCAGGGGAGTCCCACCTGGCCTTGGACATAGTGAGCATCTCAGAGCAGTATGGAGCTCTCTATCCTCACACCAGCATGAGAACATGCACCCAATTTCTGTGAATCATTTGTACCATCACTGGTGCTGTGGAGCCTCCCACAAAGGGACTCTGCTCTGCCCCTGCTAGCTGGCATCTACCCGCATGCCCCAGCATGGCAAACAGCCATCAAGCAGCTTCCACTTAGCTTCAAGAGTGGCTATAAAAAGAGCTTGACAAGATCAAATGCTAATAGAGAGGTTTTCTGAAGGTTGAAACTGATCTGCCCAAGGGCAATCGTGATGGGGAGATGCCAGAAGAAACCAAATAACCAGTGCATTGTGGAGTAAATCATTTGATTTTAAATACTCTCTGGGAAAGGATCCTACGAGGAGAAAAATAAGCCCTGCTAAGTGCTTGGAAAGTTCTTCTAAATCTTGCCCATTCTGCAACCAGTACAGAGCATTGCCATCCAAAGCTATTGATGACAAGTGGGTCACTGTGGAGGATTTTCTTCCCTGAATTGGTCTTGAACTGTGTGAAGCTTCAGCACCCATGGCATCCTGCCCCTGTAGCATATATGGATGATATGGAAAACCACCTCTTGCTGCTTGCGTACTTTTGTGTGCTTCCTATCCCCATTTGTGTATTCAGAGGAGCAGCAAGCATTCCTCTGGCTTCAATGGCTGGAGAAGCTTTGGTTGTATCCCTGAGTATCATCCTTCACCACAATGGGCAGAAATGAGCAGGGCTACAGCTTCCTCCCACCCATCTGTAGCATGAAGCAGCACCCATCTCCTGGCATGGGGTAGCTGTGTGTCAGTACTGGCTTCTGGTGGTTAGCTCAGTGCAATTCCACCTAAAACATGACCTCTGGGAAGAGGTTGGCAGGTTGGGCCTTGCTCTTTCTGAAACGGGGAGAAGAATATCAGTGTTGCTTTTCTAGGACAGGGACTGAGAATTGTAGCAACAGCAGGGCAAGCCAGGAGCACCAAAATGGTTCATTAGAGCTGTGCCAGCATCTGTGTTCTCACCCTGGGTGAGGATGAATGTCCACATGAACTGTACCCATGACACTGGAGCCACAGGGTTTTGTCCCCCCCCCTGTGAGCATCTGGGCCCAACTCTCCTCACTTCATGCTGGCAGATAAAGGCTCCATCTCTACTGGTGTTACCTTCACAGGATAGATGCTGAGCCAAAAAAGGTCTCAGTCCTGTTAGAATCACATCATGGCTGAGCCGTGTTTCTCAGCTGATTTTTCAGTGGCTCTATTGGTGGGAGCAAAGGACAACGCAACCACAGTTACACAGCTCTTGGACCAGAGCTGACTCCTAACCAGCCATGTCTGAGCACAAGTGTGGGTCTGGCACCCAAAAAGCCATGCAGACATGCTTTAGTAAGAACTGGTGCAGATCATCCCTTCAAGCATCACCAGGCAGACTGGGGCCAGAAACCCCCAGCTGTCCAGTGTGTGGTTCCCATCCTTGCATTTCTACTCCTTCTCCCCCTGTTTCTCGTCTTTGCTGCTTTCTCTCTACTAATGCATCCAGAGTATAAAAGTGAGGTTTCTGAAAAGATCTCTGAACCCAAAGAGACAGCATGGAGATGGATAGAAAGGGAAAGAGAAAGAAGCTTTTTGAATATTGAATTAAGACTGTCTCCAGTATTATTGAATTCCCATAAGAAGGCAGCCAGTAAGCCCACTGCTTTAGTGTCCTATGAATATTTCATTGCTTGAAAATAGTTTCACTGCACAAAGGCACCTCTTTGGCTCGTGGCATTCTCTCCAAGCACATGGTGAGTGCCCCTGTGCTCACACTGGCTATGAAGGCATCCTGGCTTGCAGACACAATCATCCCACACTACAGCAACCGTAGTTTGTCGAACCTGAGTGATCTTTTGGCACAATTTGCCAGGAATTTCCAGAAGACGACTGACTGTGGCTCAAACCGTATTGATGGCTCACTGGGTCAGACTGCCTGAGTGCCACAGAGGTGTTGGCAACTTTGGTGCTCAGTACCTCAGTATCTCAGTATCTCTGTCCAACAGGCTCAAAAGTGGAGAAGGTGCATGGCCAGAGAGGTCATCTTGCATCACTTTGACCTGCCACATTTGCTGCAGAACTGGGATACATGCATCCTGGTACCCAGCTGTGGGCACTGGCCTTGAGGGTCTGTGTCTGCATGATTCCCCAAATTTTAGATTCTTACCTGGAGCTTTTCTGGATAATTCTACCCTCATGAATTGCTTGGGCTGGAAGTATTTCAAACACAGGCTTTTTCACATAGATATGGTGACTCCTGAATTCAGACAGGCTGTAAACCCCATTCACAAAGGCTACGGAGAATCCTCATGCAAGAGCATTGCTTGCCCACTCTGCACAAATGAAACTGATGTCTCAAATACTGTGAAAATACCCACTTTTCCCTCTCCAGGACCGTGTTTTTTGGAAGTGTGAGTGCCCAATTCCTGCCACCCCTTGATTTTCCTCCGCAACCCAGGAGCTTCCTCTAAGATGACCCAGCTGTCAAAGACCCTGCTCAGAGACAACAGTGGCACAAAACCTTTTTCTTGTTTATTAGCTGAGCTCAGAGGTCTCCTAACCACAGCACTTAACATCCCTACTTGCTCTGCCAGATGCTGTCGCATTGATCTGGAGTGATTCAAATCTGGAGGAGGCTGGCTAATTACCTGCAGACCAAGAGGTACAGGCAGTGCCGTAGTGTTGCTCATGGTGGGCAGCTCCAATGCTGTCCTCTCTGAGCTATATCTCCTTCAGAGTGGAGGCCCTTCATGTCTTCTGCATCAGTGAGCCTCAGTATCCAATGGCTGTTGGATTGAACAGTCCCCACAGAGCCCAAGATGGGGAAAAATGGTGGGACAGAGAATGGGGATCCCATTTCTCCTTACTAGGCAACCCACCTGCTGCAGAGAAGGGGCTTGCAGGCACCTTCAGCCTGTTACAACTGCTTGTCCCTAGTGAAAGGTGAGAAGAGAGGTGGCAACACATTTTCTGAGCTAGTTTCTCATGGTAACAGATCATCAATCATAGAATGTTTTGGATTGGAAGAGACCTTAAAGATCATCTAGTTCCAACCTCGCTGCTGTGGGCATTGACACCTTCCACTAAATGAGGTTGCTCAGAGCCTCATCCAACCTGGCCTTGAACACCTCCAGGGAGAGTGCATTCACGTGGGGCTTCACTTACTCCTTTTCTACAAGGTGGGGAACCTGTCTCCCCTGGGAGGTCTGCAGCCCGCTATCACCTGTGACACCCGCTGAGATCAGATTGCAGAAAATGCTGCCCCTCTGCAACACCCCAGGTGGGGACAGCTGGAAACCCTGGGCACAGCTCCTGCAACACAGGAGCAGCATGGTCTTTCCATCATGAATGAGAAGATGCTGCCCCAAGACTGCACCACCTCAGCACTTGTGCGATTTCATTAGGAGAAATGAGAAGCCCAAGTTAAACAGGCTCTTGGCATGCTGGTGGCACAGGGCCTGCACGTTGCACGGTGAGGTCGGTGGCGGATCCAGTCTAGATTGCAACCATAGATCCCTTCATCACCTGCCTCGGTTCTGCTCATCCTAGGCTTTAATTTTCTAGGAGAGTGACGGCAGGCAGCTCCGGTTGACGTCAATGCAATTGTGTTAGTGCGACTGAAAACCAGGCCCATGTCGGCTGCCCCAGCAGAGCCCACTCGGAGCGTGGCAGCTTGCGGAGTCATTTGGCATACATTAGGTTGGGTAAGATGGATTGCTCAGCTCCTAACTAGGACAGATAGATAAGGATAATGGATGGACGGTCAAAGAGCAACCGTGCTTTAGGCAGATTAATAAATCACTTTGATTGTTCATATATAAACAGGAGGTACCAGCAGGACTCGGCTTTCAAAGAGGGGTGAATCCAAGCGGGGTGCCCTATGATTGTGTTTAAGGGTCTAAAAGCTGTTTGAAATGGACTTTGTTAATTGAGGAAACCCCACTCATAGTGCTCCTGCCATAGAACCAGCATCACTCAACACTCAGGGCTTGTCGGAGAATCTCAGTCCCTCTGGTCCCTTGGAAGCCTCTGTCCTGAGATGCCATGTTCCTATGATACATTTCCTGGGAAGAAGAGGTGTCCAGGAAAAGGAGAAGGGCAGTGCAACGCTGGCTGCAAGACCTGCCTTCCAGTTGCCTATCTGTCTGCACAGACCACAGACCACCAGTTAACCCGGGTTGTGTCCTGAGAGCAGGAAGGGTCTTCAAGAGTTTTTGCAGTGTGTGCAGTGCCCTTAATTTCAAAGGATGCTCAGCTCAGGCATCTCCAGCATCTGGAGATGGGGCGATGGGATGATACAGGGTCAGCATGAGGGACACATCTTTCAGCATCTGGAGATGGGGTGATACAGGGCCACAATTGGGGACTTGTCTCCAGCCTGGCCTCCTCATGCTGCAGAGCACTGCTTCTATTCACAGCAGCCTGTGTGCTCAGCGGGATGGCACCCACCAGGTTCTCAGTCTGTGACATGGGGAAATCTTTCTCACCCAAAGTGATGGACAGTGTGTTTCTGGTTTCACAGAATCACAGAATAGTACGGAGTTGGAAGGGACCTCTGGAGATCAGTTTTGGCTGTTGCTGTGGGTGTCTGATCCTGTCAGGATCCATGCTGAGGGGGCATGTAAATACCACAGCAGCTGTGGATCAAATAGGAGAACAAGACCTCCAGCCTGTGCACAGATGGGACAAACTCTCAGTGCCCATCAAGGGCAAAGCCCAAGACCTACTTTAACAGGAGCACCAGATCTCTCGTCACTGCAAGGACTGTGCCCACCTAAATGTGACCAGGGTGTCCCTGCAGATGTTCCCTTATGCTCCATACCGGACTGGGACAAGTTCTTGGTGCCCATGAACACCTCATACATCCATAGCCTCCCTACATGTGCCCAGGAGAGCATGACTTCATCAGAAACTCCCTCTGCCTCCACCCTCAAATAACCAAATTGGTGGGTCTTGTTCATGGTGCTGGCCTGCTATGGCTACTCCCTGATGCCGAATCACAAGAGCCAGCAATTAGGCTCTATCTCAATTAGGCTTCCTTCATGCCATCAGCTGCTAGCCTGTTCGCAGCAGCCCAGCTTCACAGATGCTTCTTACCTTCCTCCTGAAGCAAGCCCTGAGAGACTTGGGGAGCCAACCAATGGTGTCTATCTCTTGACCTGTCACTCCCACCAGCCCTTTAATCTCCCCAGCAATGGAGCAAGCCAGGATGATGCTTTGGACATCCCCTGCCAGAGCAGCCGGAGTCCTGGATGCAATTCTGCTCCCTTACCAAAAGCTGATTCAACCCCTTCCCACCAGGCACCCCCCTCCTTCTCTGTCTGCTCATTGTCTTAATAACCCTCTGATCAATCTCAGAAGGAACCAGCAATGCGGGAATGGCAGATGGGGAACAGAGCATGAATATTAATTAGCAACGAATTCCAAACAGAGGACTTTAATTACATTAAGAGCGCAGGCTCTGAGGCACTGACTTACTTCCTGCTGTAAATCTGTTGACAGGTCATTTGCCACAGCAGTGTTGGTGCTCCTTAATGAATGAATATATACATTTTGAGTGCTGGTGTATGGAGGGAAAGAGGGTCTTGCTTCCAAAAATGCAAAAGCAAGATGCCACACCAGTGAGAGAGCTTTGCACGTGGAGAAGATTCGGGGAAATAATTATCAGTATAATTACCTGGTAATAATACACCCATTCTGGGAGCCAGGAGCTCCGCTCGCGGGGTTGGAAACCTCCCATGCGTGAGCCAGACCTGCCGCTTTGTTATATGTGGTCTGGTCACTGGGGGGAGACCAAGAACCGCAGTGCCTTCTCCGGGTACCGGGTGGGTGCCCGGGTCTCCGTCACACTGGCACGCTTGGATGCACATGATGTGCCTGGACCACTGCCCACCTTGGATGTAGGCACCCGAGGATTTCCCTCGCTGTGGCATTTCACCAGCTCCCACGGGCCTCACGGTGGCCTCATGGTGGGGCAGGGACATGTCCCAGCCTCCAGGTTGCTGGTGGTGCTTTGACAACCTGGCAGGAGGAATCAGTGCTGCAACAACAGAGGCTTAGCTGAACAGCTCATCTAGCCAGGACCCAGTCCATGGTCAGCAGCAGGTGGAAAAGCACATTTTCCCCAGCAAGGTTTACCCACCTTCACCAGGAATAACACAGCCAATGCAGGGGACCTGCTATACCAGCAAAAGTGTCTTTTTGTTTTAATCCCTCAAACTGGCATGGGACAGCAATGCTGCCAAATGGCCCCTTATGTGGACAACTTTATCTATACTGAGGGATTTTGTTGGATACGTTTGGCCTGAGATTTTCTGCACTGCTAACCAGCTTGAACTAAGAGTGTCACATGAGTGCCAGCACGCCAGTATCCCACAAGATGAGGCATTAGCTTTATTCTCCTTCATCCCAGCTTCCCTTAGTCTGTGGAGCAGCACATTCCTCCACAGTTCCCTGCAGTGATGCTAGAGACCCTTGCTCCAGCTAGGGGCAGCAACCAGCCACAGACCCTTCTGGTGAGTCATATCAACAATGGGTGATCCTCAAGCAACTGCTGCATCCTTGGATCTCCTCCAGCTTGGCCCAGTGCCCCCAGCCCTATGGACTGCCATTATTCTATGCTTCTTGATGGCACAGGAAGGCTGAAGTACTGCCAGCCAGCTCTGGTGACAGTGTGGGAGTAAGCTGAGAGGTAGCTCTGAGTAACTCCTAGCAAAACAGGGACCACCTGGGCATCTACAGCTCTGAAAGAAGCCACAGAAACAGCTAAGGGGAAAACCTGACCTAGGGATGACGCTCAGAAGAGCTAATTATGTCTGTCTGAGCCAAGATAAAGACTACAAGAGCAAACTACAAAGATGCAATGGGTTTTAGCACCCAGGAAGGCACTGGTTTGGAAGGGTTGGTCCTTGCCAGCAAGGACCTTGTAATGACCAAGGCTTTCATGCTCATGCTTTACCATCTTCTGCCAACAACTGTGGTGAGCATGAATGCTCTGGATTGAGATGGTCTTAAGGTGACACCAGGGTTGGGATCAAGTGGAAAATGCTGCAAGCATCTCAAGAGCAAAGGTGCCAAACATCGTCAGAAGATGTCTTTGTGCTTTGAGGAGGGCCAGAGAAGTGGACCAACACCAAGGCACTGTTGCTAAAGAGACACTGAAGGCTAAGGGCTTATGAAGCCAAAGATTCAAGGGCGTATCTAAGCTTCAGCTAACTGGCACAGAAAGCACAGTGTGGCAGAATACATCCCAGTGCCAGTCCTCCAGCAAATGGAGGTACCCACTCTGGTTGCAAAGGCTGAGGGAAGCAATGCTCTTGGTACTTCAAGCTCCCGCTACTTGTGTAGACTTGCAAATACCAGGATGCTGTTGTGTGAATGTTCATACACCCGGAGTTGCACGCCCAGGGCTGTTGTCCCTTCCAACAACATGGGTACAAAACCAAACTGGTTACAAAGTCATGTGGGCGATGTCTGGCAACCCAACTAAGAAGCAACTGAAAACTTGCTGGACAACCAGGGGTGCCAGAGTTCATCTCTTGGTCTGCTTCCTAGTCCAGTGAAAACCAGGAGGTGTCTTTTCCCCAACCTGGGATAACCACTTCTTCCTCTTGCTTGAGAAGAGCACATGTGTGTGCGTGCTCATCCTTTCTTTCATCTTTCCACTAGAGCTCTGACCTGCCCCAAGGTGGGATGCAAAGAATTGGGTGGTTCAGGTCCCCAACACAGATACAAGCTGGAGGCTGTGAGCTGCCTTAGCAGCTGGCACATGGCTTCCTTCCCCTCAATCCCCTGCCTGTGGCTCTCCTGGCAAGTCTATTTTTATTTGTCTCTTCTAAAAATGAGTGAGGAGGACAGAGGTGTTTCCTTGTTGTGATGAATTTGTCCAAACCCCAAATACTTAAAATGCTGCTAGCCAGCTTTTAAGAGCTGAGTCTGGCTCTTTCACCCTTAGTTTTAGTGCTGCTGCCAAATTACAAATGAGGTTCTCCCTGCTGGCCCAGGAGCAGGATAGACGATGTCACGATGACAGTGTGTTTTGGACCCGCAATCAGGAGGCACTTCTAATCCACAGTGGCCAACCAGTGCCAAAACCCCTGCTTTACCTTGAGGACAGAGGCAACAAAGTGAACAAGTACAGCCCCTTTGCCTCCACCCCAGCCAATGTGCTTATTTGTTCCTGCTCTGTTTCCTCTTGAGGCAGTTGTTCCCTGGCTTGGGTCAGATGGGGAGATGTTAAAACAGGAATTTGAAGAGCTGCTGAGATTTGCATCTGCTGCACTGGGGTGACTTCAGCCTTTTGCTCTCCCCTTGTCCTTCAGATACCTGTGCCAGATTAAATCTTCACTCTTGTCTTATCAACCGGCTCTAGAAAAGGGGGTTTCTACCTGGGCAACATGTGGAAAGCAAATATATATGCAAGAGGCAGAGCGAAGGATATCTGGAGATGACGAGGCTTGTTTGTACAATTTCTGTGACACTCCTGCAAGGAAAGTCGTGCTTAACCAGGGAAGAGATGCTATCACATGAGCAGCACATTCAAAGGGGACTAACAAGTAGATGTTGTGGGCATGGGGATGGTGAAAATGCAGCAAAGTCATGTAATTATTGCATCTGGATTTACTAGTGGAGCTACCGCAAGTGTGGTGCTCTCTTGGAGCTCCTGCCAGCAGACCTTGGCTTTGCTAGGGTGAGATTTTGGAAAACTGAGCCAGTCCCTGCTGTGTTTGTACCAATATGTTCCTCCTGCAGGTGTCTGAGGAGCTCACGTCCACCTCCAGGATCCTGCCTCTGCCACTGGCACGGGAGCCAGTGCCTCTCTCCTCTTTGGCAGATGCTCCCCACTCAGCAGGGATATGCAGATCCACTTGAACAATCCTGACTTAATGGGGCTGAAACTCCCCAACGACAGTGGCAGAATGGAAGGGAAAAGCCAACTCCTTTTCTCCCTCTGCTTTTTCTTGAATGCTTTTCCTCTGCGGTAGCTGGAAGAGCTACATTACATAAAGGCACACAAGTCTCTGTCTTTTGTGAGCAGTTGGAATAATTTTCAATATCTGAGGCGCCCCATCTGGCAAAGGTCATGCTCTGTTCTCTGGATGGTCTTAATTTAGCACCTGCAAGTTCTTGGTGAAGTGCAAAATGCTGGGATGCAGACAGACCCCTGGAGGCTATTGCCTAGGGAACATGTTCCCACTGTAGAGATCTGAATGTGCTCCTGAGCATCTGCATCGTCCTCACCTTCCAACTGGAAGTAAATTGTTTTTGGTGGAAGCTTGCAAAAGCCTTTCAAGGCCTAGCTCTGCTCCAGCTCAGGGCTCCAGTATGACATCCAAGGCTGCTCGGAAATAGCTACACCTGATGATGATACACCAAACCAGCTTCAAAGTGCCCTAGTTGATGCTTCGATGAACGCCTGCCTAGCTGGCCTCCCCCATGGGCTCCCTGCTACCATGGGGGTGCCACCCACTGTCTGCAGGTTGTGTGGCTCAGAGGAAAGGTGGGGAGGCAGATGTGAAGTGTGAGAATGATGGAGCAGACATATCCTTGGCTGGTTGTTCTTTGCTGTTATTTAAAGTTAATTCCTTGGCTCCATAGCCAAAGCAGTTGAGGTTATGTACATGGTTTATTGAATTCTTGAGGTGGGTATAGTCAAATTCAGCACAGGGGCTTGGAAAAACTGTTGTCACCAAACTCATGTGACCAAATACCATGGGGAAACCCCCTAATAGCATTGAGGGGCAGGGGGAGGAGCCTTTCTATCAGACCTTGGAGAATCCAGACGAGACAGCCTATGGGAGTGCTCCCCTGTTGTGTCTTGCCCTTTATGAGATGTGCTCAACTGCAAAGCACAGACACACAAGAAGCAGGGCTCCAGAAGTTTTGCTGCTGGATTTTCGGTGTGCGGCTGTGGACTCCTGCCGGCGCTGGCACCAGCGACAGCCACACACCAGGGCTTATCTCCAGACCTACCAGAAGCAGGAAACTCAGCGAGTTCCCAAGCAAACCTCTGGTGCAGGAGGCCAGCGTCTCTGACCTCCGGGGGTCCTGTGCGTTTGAACAGGCTCCTAATCTGCTTGGGAAAAGCAGGCAAACTTGGGAGGGAGAGGAGGGAGGTCTGCGGCTGTGCTCTGAGCTGGGTCACTGTCGCTTGCAGCTTTGATTGCTGAGGCTTACTGGCTTGGGCTTGCAGGATTTGGCTGCCTGGCCACGAACAAAAAAGCTGGATTCCCCCAGAGCCCTTATTCCCATGTTGAGATCACCGGTGGCTTCCTGAGGAGTGGAGGGCGAGGAAAGCTTTTGTTGATGGCTTTTGACAGGCGTGGGGAAGAGCACAGCTCAGCTTCTGCTCCAGCTAAAATGCTGCTTTTCACCTTCCCCTGGTGTGGGCTGAGCCTTCACTGGGCACCCTGCTCCTGTGTTGGCATCACCCCACAGCCCTGCTTTGCTTTGATGAGCACATGCTCCCCCCCTGCACCCCCTTTCCCCTGCCTCCTCCCAGACGCTTCTGGCCAGGGGCTCAGCGTGGGCCCCCTGCTCCTGTCCAGTGCCAGCAGCTGCCTGATTCAGTTGTCTGTGTTGTCCCCCCTGCAGATAAGCTCAGCCGCAGAGACCTGCAGCCCTAAGAGTCCAAAGAGTAGGGACATGCTGGGAAGGACACCCTGTGGGGAAGGGATGAGGTGTATCCAGCCAAACCTATGCTCTGCCACCACTTTGTCCTCCTCCTGCCTCCCATCCAACGTCCTTTCCTCTAGTCCTGAGTATCAGTAGATTTGAACTGCATCTGGACCCTGCGTGGGATGAACATCTCCATCCAGAAGCTGCATGCAATGATCCCTGGAAGATGCAGGGCTATTTCATTCCCCAGCCAAGGCAGTCTGGCTCTGATCTGGGACCTCTAACAGATGCCCTCCTTACTTCCCTGAGAGACATAAAATCTGCCAAGGGCACATTACCACTACTCTGACATCTTCAAGTCCTTTGCCTTATCCCCGGGTGCAAGTCTTTGCTTTACATGTGGTGAAACCATCACAAGCTAATTGCTCCTTTTTTGGGAGAACAGAGGAAAACAGCAGGGATTTACTCTGTAGCATCCAATGGTGCTGGGAATGGGAACACTATCCTGGTATTTCTGCTCCCTAGATTCTGACCCAGCCCAGTGAGATGCCCCCATCATCCTGCCCTTGTCATTCTCACCAGCCTCCTCCAGGCTCCAGCTTGGCAGTGGTTCTGAGAGGAACCTGCCTGCGTGTGGATGGAGAGTGTGCTGGAGCCAGAACGGGGTAATGATTAATGCACTAAGCTGCCTGCTTGGGTGGTTCCCTAAATCTGGCCAGACTCAGGCTCAGCCTGGGGCAGGCAGGACAAGGAGAGCCAGGGACTTGGCATAGTGGGGAGCTTTCCTCTGCTCTCACCCATCTCTCCTCCAAAAAGAGGCTCCTTGGTGGGCTCTCACTTATGCTTTGCAGCTCCCTCTCCACATCAGCCAAACTGTCAGCAGAGCTATTTGTTTGAGGGTGTAGCTTTGTCAAGTGAGTGGCTTAGCCCAGGACAGAGTCTACATATAGAGGCCTCAAATGGGTGCACTTCTGAAGGGTTTTTTTGCTCCAGTGCTGGATTCATCCCAGCTAGGCTGCCTCCAAGGAGGCAGCACTGCTGAACCTCTTGGATGGCAGCACATGCTGCTGAAGGATGTTGTGGTCTTGCTGATGACTGGGTAAGGCAGAGTGTTGTGTGGCAAGAAGATTAATAACTGCTTGATAAGGTCACCACCATTCAAAATAAGCCATCCCAAGGGATCCTATCTTATCAAGCCCTGGTAGACAGGGTTATCAGGAGCTTGGTTCATTCCTAAATGAATACACATTATAAGAAACACTTGCTGGCCTTGGCCCCAGGACAACACTCCTGCTGGGCCACCTCAGCAGTGTCAAGTGCCAAGCTGGGTTATCTCAATATCCCCAACTGCCAGTGAAAGGGCACCAGGGAGTTTGGTGGAGGTAGGAGAAGTGCAAAGCCCTTCTCGCCTCCTCCTCATGAGTGATGGGTGCTTGTATTGCTTGGATGTTGTTCATGACCCAAAGGTCCTTGGGAGCCACTCAAGCCATTCCTGCTCTGCCTGGCCTTGTTCATCCCCTGCATGTCCTCCCTTCCTCTCCAGGCACCTCCAGTGCAGCTTCACCATGCCCTTCCTTTCCACATGCTTGCACCAATCTTCCTCCTTCCCATGGGATTGGTGAAGCACTG
The DNA here is from genome assembly GCA_013400375.1 of Thinocorus orbignyianus. NCBI lineage: Eukaryota > Metazoa > Chordata > Aves > Ciconiiformes > Thinocoridae > Thinocorus > Thinocorus orbignyianus. The sequence continues at coordinate 3,181,000 of VXBW01003930.1, read as the reverse complement.
TGCTCACCCCTCCTTACCCTCAAGTTCTTCCAGCACTACTTTTCTTCTGTCTCCCTACACTAAAGCATCATCCCCCCAAACCTCCTTCCATCACCCTCACACCTTGAGAAGACAAAAAACCCCAATATCATGCAGCCGGCTCCTGCTGTTTGTCCTTAAATCCCTTCCCTCTTGCCTTGCTGGTTTGAAAGCCTGTACCCTGGAAGGGGCCTCCCAGCTTTAGCTGGCAACCCTGCTTCGGACTGACCGCCACAGATAGTGTTTGGGAGTGAAAAAAAAATATATAAAATAATAATAATGGAAAGGGAAAAAAAAAATCTCATTGCTGAAGTTTTCCTAGTCTCCCACGCCACATGCTGGTGCAACGGTTCTCAGGAACCAAGAGGAAACTTTGTGGGCTTGTTTTCTCACCCTTATGCTTTGAGCAGCTCTCCCCAGGGAGCGTCAGTGCTGTACCCTCTTGCAGGATGGTGGGTGAGATGCGTCTCCTGCTGCTGCCCTCTCCCTTGGTGCATCAGTGGGCTTGGGGATTTTTTTTGCTTTTGGATGTGGCTTTTTAACTCTTGCCCAGATAAGGTGCCTCCAGTCCACCTTTCTGCATGTGTCAAACAGATGGTATCATTGTTTGGGGAAGGAAAAAAAAAAGGATAGAGAGAAAATTCAGCAAAATCTCTGGCTGAGAGGAGACCCTGGGTCTCTCCACGCACATTGAGCTGGAGACCATCTCTCCCTTTGCCACAGGAGTGCTGTGTGTGTGTCCCCTCCTTTCGTCTTTCTTTCCTTTCTCCTAGGTGATGGAGGATGAAGGTGAGGCGACTAAACAGATATCACACCCTAAGCTACAATAAGAAAAAACACCGGCACGTTTCAACTTAGAAAGAAAAAAAACAACCAACTACC